>CABFWB010005673.1:24780-42184 GCA_902151455.1 Timema bartmani | reverse complement strand
ACAGGTAGGAGGACACTTTTCGAGGAAGGACAGAACCTATAAAAGAAGGACTGTCCTCCCTAAATGAGGACGATTGGTCACCTTATGTGTGTGCGTTTTTATGAGTGTAAACGTGTGTTTATACTTATAGATATTTGGGTTGATGTGTATGTTAGTAAATATTAGTGTGTATTTGTCTGAATGTAGATGTATGGTTAGTCCTATATTTGTGTGATTATTATTGTGTTTATATCTGTCGATATTTATTTAAGGGTTTGTGGATACGATTGTATTTCTTGTGAAATTTGTGGGTATCTGTTTGGGTGATTGGGTGCACGTGCTGAGCTATAACATTCTTTCTAGTAACTTGCTAAGCGATGCATACTAAACTTCTATGCAAACAATAGAACAAAAAAAGGAGACTAAGCTCGCAATAAAAGTCACATAAAACAAAAGAGTTAAAACAGCCTCTTTATTGGGGGGGAGGGAAGGGGTGGTTGGTAAAAAGGGTGAGGGGCGAGAGAGAGAGAAAAGAATTCACCATTTTACAAAACGCCCGCAAAGCCTATACAAGTCTTGTCGCGGGTGATTTGCATATTTCCAATTACGGAGGGAGTCAGGCGTGTGCCTCCCCCTCCCCCTCACTATAAAAAAAAGCGCGGGAATCCCTGGGTGATAATGGCGCGATGTTGGTGCTCACACGCAGTCAGGACAGCCAACATTCCGGGTGTGACAGTTGTTAGGGATGACGTCATGCGGTATTACTCATGTCGGTTGTATTGCACGTGTGCTTTTCAACAAACACCCGACCTGCCCTGTTCCGGGGACAGGTGGGGGTTGCGCTAGTAGTAGTGGTAATAATAGTAATAATAATATCCTGGACCAGACTAGCTCTAATGATATGTAGACTACACAAGAATACAATAACAAATATAATAATTGCATATAAGTTGAGCTATAAGAAGACAAAAATTTAGGTTTGAAAGTAATAATTAAAATAAACTGCAGTACAATAGCCAAAATCATTAAACAAGGAATCTTGTTATATAAATTCATGGCAAAAGAAGTATTTTTAAATATTTTAATGTTGAACAAAATATTAAAGACCTTGGGTGCCGTCCTTAAATTACGTAAGGGTTTTTAGGGGAAGGGGGGTGTCATTTCTTACGTTTTCTCAATGAGGTGGGGAAGGGGATAAGAATCCATCTTACTTAAGGTTTATTATCAATGTTTATGACGAGACAAAATCTAAAATAAATAGGGCCTATATTAATTATAAAATGTGATCTATACTTCATTATTATTATTATTATTATTATTATTATTTATTATTATTAGCACCGCGTCTTACTACCCGTTCGGGTTATACGCACTTACGCTAATGTGTAGTGGTAGGGTGATTATGAGATGAAATGGAGGACCTACAGTTTATCGTGGAATCCGAACCACGGTGGGGGCTTGGCATTCCTCACATTTACAAGTTGTGATTAATCTATACTTCACTACTTGATGCAATTAAAATATTTTAAAATTTAATATCTCTCGCTTTATTACCAATAATCTAATTTGAAGGGGGTCGTGGAAAATCTTACGGTCCTTTATGTGTGGTTAATGTGTGGTTAAAAGGACGGAGGATCGAAAATCATCAAAACTTCCTTAAGTAATTTAAGGACGGCCCTTTAGAGTGATTGGAGAGCCCCTTAAATAAATATCTGGGTTGACTCTTCTTTTAAGATACGATTCAAATTCGGCAAGTATAGAGCTACAGCTGTGAGTACATCAGCCAAGAGGGCTGAGCTGGTAAGAGAGTGATATAAACTAACTCAGGAATCCTAAAGGACCAAATGGGCACATGAAGGCCGACATTTTCAAGGACACATTTACAAGCCAAAATGTAATCTTGGTACAGCACTTTTTAGTGCCCATTCAGGTTATTTAACACTATTATTTGGTACAGAACTTTTTAGTGCCCATTCAGGTTATTTAACACTATTAGGGTAGGGATGAGTATGGTATGAAATAAAGGAAATGTACACACATTTGCGTGAAGGGAAAGGGAAAGAACATTAAATAAAATGGTGCCCCAACATCAGACGATGGCTACGTGTATATCCGCCATTGCCAGTAGGAGACCAAGCATGTCTAGTTGACAAACCCTGCTGACATACGATTAAAAACAAAGAAAAAACAACCTTTTTACTCTTAGCCTAGATTTGAACCTCCATCTCCCCGTCAACTGCGTGCTACTGTATTGCAAGTGACGCCTTAAGAGTGCGTGGCTATCGATGCGAATATGGTCTTGGTTACAGTCGTTTATTTACCAAAAATGTTAAATTACAGTGTTTAAAACTGTACACATACAATATGGAAGTTATATTATACATATATTAAGTATATACACATTCTTATCCATGTATAAATATACAAAGAGTGTATAAACGTGTTCAAATAAGTGATTTAAAACACACATACACAGAAGTTAAGACTTTCATTAAAAATAAACCAAGCATCGAATTTGGAAGACGAATTATTATAAATGTATTTTATAAGTCATTATCCTTATTGTAAAATGTATTATTTTGAACAATATACATTTAATATAATCAACGAATTAATATGTTATTTTCTGCTGTGGAGTTTGGAGATTATGTTTACAAGTCCACCAACTACTGTTTGTAAAAATGCAATTAAAAGATAAAGTAAAATTTTACACCAATAAAAATCTCATATAGGAGATAATTTGTAAAATCTAAAGGAATAGTGTATTTAATTATCAGAGTATAATTTTAAACTTTGAAGTGTTTTTTCAGTCCAAAACGTTTACAATTAAATTTTTTGTGTTCAAAAAGATTGAAATTGGACTATGGGATACGGGGAAGATGGTAAGGCGAGAGAAAAGAGAAAAGGCAGGAGATACTTTGAAAAGGGAAGTGGGATAGACTTTCTAAACGTTCTAAGAATATAAATACTATTACGACATTTTAAAATAGAAAAACATGTTAATGCATTACTCCGTGACTTTGAAATCCACTAGACTAGAGCATTGTTTTCCAAACTTTCCTAATCATGTACTGTCCGTACCTCTTTCGAGGCCATGGTCTGCCCAGCCAGGGGTATTTAACCTTTTTTTCACGTACCCCCAAATATATACTTTATCATCAACTTTGTAACCTCCAAAGCTGTTGTATATAATGCAAGAAATACAAATTGTATAGTCTATATCTAAAACAAATCACATTTAAAATAATTATGTATATTTTCATAAAATATATTACACAAAAAACTGGTAAAGGACTATAACTCCTAAAACACTCTATATAGAATATAATATATAGTAAAAGTGGTGTTTGTGGGGTTGGAACTGTGTTAAGTGGGCGGCATTCCTAGGGATTACACTAAGGAGAAATATAAAAATATGCCTTTTCCTCGGCTAACTCTGAAAGTGATACGATGACCTTTAAAACTCGAGACCACTAGGTGTGCTTGAGAACGCTTTCTGGACGATGCTATATTAATGTTTTAATAATGACACTACCTACAACAATGGTACAGTTATAATACCTACAAGAGTTGGAGAAAATACATAGAATACAACATTGAACAATATAGATCAAATGAATCACCGAATGAATGGTACTAGGTGAAATTACATTTAAAATCACAATAATTGCAACATTCTGTGGACTTTCTTTAATAATGTCAACATTTCCTCATCCTAATCCTACCTATGGACGTCCGGGTAGGTACATGACTAAGATTACAACTGAGATGATGATAATAATAATATTAATAATAAGTTTATATACGTGTCTTTGATATATATGTCGAATATATAATACAGGAGAGTTAAATTCAAAGTTAAAATCAATCGTATTTTATGGCATATTGGTTAAAAGATACATATTTATTGACCAGTGTAAACTAATGTACTGTCTATTAGGTGAGTTAAGCTCTTTAAGTAAAATACGGATTGTCTGGAGAGTTTGAAATCCAGGGTGATCCAAAAGTCATGCAAACCAAAGAAAAAACTTATATTTTATGCCATATAATATATACATCTAATGTAAGCCATACAATAAACCATTAGGAAATAACAGAAGGGGTTGAAAGTGTGATCCTTCTGTGTAACACAAATTCACTCGTTTAACCATATTTCTAGATCCACGACGAATCATTGCCTGGGGTATGGTTGCAGCGCACCTCTCAATGTTGGTTTGCAGTTCAGTCAAGGTTCTAGGGTGGTTTATATAAACTGTCTGTTTTAGGTATCCCAACAGAAAAAAAAACTCAGCCAGCATTGTCATGGTGGAATTGTCTGTGTGTGCAGTGGCTCCATCTTGATGAAACCAGCAATCACTCTCTGTTTACTTCAGTAATGCATTCAACTGCATAACAAATTCCTGGTAACGTTCAGCATTAACAGTTTCTCTGAATAAAAGAGGACCCACCACCCTGCGACGTGAAATTGAACACCACACTCCAATCTTTTCATTGTGTAAAGGCACCTCATGGAAAACGTGTGGATTTTCAGAGCTCCAAAACCTACTGTTCTGACTGTTTGCATAACCACTTAGATGAAACCATGCCATGGCCTTAAAATTATGTTCCAAAATGAATACTTGCTCTGCTCGTGAAAAAATTATCTTACACTTTCAAATGATGTAACTCAACTGGCTAGACACAAGGTCACACGGACTGCAAAACATCCAGCCAACATTACAGTGTTGTCATACATATAAAAAACATGCTCAAGTTCCATGTTCTTCTACGAGAAATATCCTTGGAAAAACAAAGTTGCACGACTTTTGGATCACCCAGTATAAAATCAATTTAGTTGATGTTTTCCATATAATTTATAATAGTTTCTGATGTTGTATTATGGAGAAAGATGTATATACAAATTTTAATTGGTCAGATCTCCCCAGGAAAAAAAGAAGAATGTTAATAGTGATTTCTTCTAAGATATTGGTTAGAGATTAGTTTTATTTCTAGTCGAAATTTTGAATTTCCCTCAATAAAAGACACAGGTTGAGCACTAGGCTTCTAGCTTACTTTAGATTATATTTTAAATTCACTTTACCCTAAAAGGTACATAATTCTTGATATTTTTGGCGAGGATGAATATATATATCATCATGAAGGTTTTCAGATGCTATTAAGAATACCCAAATTTTGATTCAAACAACGTTCCAAGTATCTACTTCCAAAACAATTTTTTTTTAATTTATTTTTTCCGAGTCCAAGTAGAATATTAATACAACATAACAAAGGTAAGAGGGTTGGCCATGAACCAAGGAAAAATATTACAACATAATTAATTTAATATTAAAGTTGAAAAAAAAAAGAAATTAATATGAACATTATTGAAGAGAGAGTAAAAATTCACTTCCATCTGTCAAAATCGAAAATCATTTTAGTTTAAAATTAGATAAATCTTTCTTGCCCCCAAAATCCTCTGCGCAGGCTTCCTTTCTGTGTGTGGGATCAGCTCTGTCCAAATGAATATCCTCTGTGTGGAATCACTCTGTCCAAATAAATATCTCACTTCTTTTATTTTCATTCTGAACGAGACTCACTCTTCACTTGTCATCATCAGCCCTGAGTAGTTATTGCCGATCACGAAAATGAACAAGAAGAAACAGACAACTTCAAAAGATTGATATGTTTATTATTATTATTATTAGCATCTCGTCTTACTACCCGTTCGGTTTATACGCACTTACGCTAATGTGTAATGGTAGGGTGATTGTGAGATGAAATGGAGAACCTACAGTTTAACGTGGGTTCCGAACCACGGTGGAGGCCTGGCATTCCTCACATTCACAAGTTGTGATTAATACACGTCTNTGATTGTGAGATGAAATGGAGGACCTACAGTTTAACGTGGGATCCGAACCACGGTGGAGGCCTGGCATTCCTCACATTCACAAGTTGTGATTAATACACGTCTTGTCAGAGGTGAAAGAAGGGTTTGGCAATCAATATATTTAATAAAGAGGTAAGTGTTCATCCATTAATTCAAAGTGTATTATTATTATTATTATTATTATTATTATTATTATTAATAATAATATTGTTGTTGTTACTATTTTATACATTGTTGGATCATCTTCCCTCTGAATTTTTGTGATTGGACATAAATTGTGTTTAACATGCACAACAACTTAGTGTGTTATGTCACGGACGAACTTTGAAACAAATTTTAACTCACCAAAAAATTAATTTTTTTAAAATTGTAAAATTTAATTTTTAAAATATTTTAACAAATTAGAAAAATAACAGGAAAAGTATAATGGAGTAGATAATAACACCAAAATATTTATCTACAGATTATCTTATAGATAAGTATATTTCATAATTTTGTGTGTAATTTATTTTAGATCTAGATTTTTGTACATATATGTATATTGTATATAATGAGTACCATAATTTGGGAAACAACACTATACTGGACTTGTATGACCAATTTGTAGAATTTGTAGAATATAAAAAACAAATTACAAATTTAATTGATTTCAAAATCAGGTAATTCTACTTGACAATAAAACAATATAGCGTCCTCGTGCGGTGTTGTACAGGGAAGCCAACAAGGTTAGCATTTGCTGGCCGAATAATGTTTTCAACGGCTGTGATGAATATTTGAGTAGTAAACTAGAAAGCACTCTGGTTAATTGCACCACGCTGGAATCGAAATGGGACCGTGGGACATAACCATTGTGCCACGTCCAGCATGCGCTATAAGCCTTGTCACTAACTGCCGCCGATTTCCAGGCAGATGGCTTGTTTCAAGACAGTCACTTCACGTCAAAAGTGGAATACGTATTTCATTGACTGGAAACTCAAATAAGAATCTTTTTGAAACCTTTACGTTCTAGCATCAAGAGAAATATTGTAGTAATTAAGAAAATGTACCCTCATTTTCGAGGATAAAGAGATGAAAACCAATTAGAAAAATAAAACCTTCGTAGCTCTAGTGAGGAATCGAACCGTGACTTCATCCTCACCGAGAAATCGGACTAGACGGGAATGACGCTTTTGTAAACTATTTCAATCTTGTTAATTTCTACTTTCTAAGAATCAAACCACAATTAATTTAGTATTTAAATAAAAAGATTCGGTTGCCACATGGTCTAGGGCGTCACTCTTGCAGTAGACTAAACTGACAATGACAGTGAGATCGGGGTTCAAATCTCGGCTGGGTGGGCTTGTTTTTTCAAAATGGTTTTCCAATCCTCCTACACACAAATGAGGGTACAATTCCTCTAAATCCAACCTTCCCTCATCCCTACCTCAGTAGCGTAGTGAGTGCAGATGCGTTTAAACTGAACGGGTGGTAAGAAGACGTGGTGATAAAATTATTATTTTTTAAATGTCAGAGAAGTGATTTATTTAAAAATAAGTTATATGGTTGACAAAAATTTTACTTTTTTTAAAAGAGAGCATTTCTTACTATTAAATTTCTTGTGATTATACCCTGAGTCTTTTAATAAATTGTGGTTTTCGTGTTTGATCGTGTAAGATAATAACCATTGATAATTTTAAATGTATTCAACAACTATTTTGGGTCAACAGGCATATACAAGTAGACTATCTTCTGATCTCGGTGATCTTGGGGTAAAGTGCTTGCCTCAAGACCCCATGTTCATGGGTTCAAACTCTGCCAAGGTCGATGATTTGCCGGGATTGATTCAAATCCACAGCACAACTTCCTTCAGAGAGGAAGTAAAGTCGTCGGTCCCATGTCAATTGTGGCAAGCAAAAGAATCCTGGAAAGTATGTGAGAATACTTTCGTGATCACTCATAGAAATTCAGTGTGAAAAGCAACGGGGAACCACCACACTTTCTGAACTCTCCTAGTACATAGAACTTATACCAGAGGGTGCAGTCGGCACTATCCAGCCCAAAGGCTGAGCGCATGCCCAACTCCGGATGGATAGTATCCACATCAAACCAATACCCGGGTTGTTGACTTAAGAAGAAGATGACGATACTGTGCATGGGTTTGACTTTGAATACCTCGGTTTGATCCTTGTCAAGGCTCATTGGAGGATTTCGACCACACAATATGGCTTTATATTGTTCCTTAAGGTGAATAAAACACTATAACCCACTCTCCGCGTATTAGGTTCATTAGAAAAGAAAGAATGTTTAGTTAATTAATAGCATTCTTATTTATTAAATAACTAGAACCTCTTCTAAACCGTTAAACAACTAACTCATGAGTTATATTTTATGCTTTTATAGGCTGCAGACAGTTTTTTATTATTATTGTATAGCACATATGACCGGTAAAGCCATGACATCTAGTTTGGTCACTGTATGTGCAGACTTAGCCGCTCTGTTGGCACAGAATGTTGACCAGAGTACATCATAGGAGGCTGTCTACACGTCGTACCCGTAATGAGATGATGTGATGATGGTTATTATGGAATTGTGGAGCCAGGAGGGGTCTTAAACCTAACTTATACCTTACTAACCAAACCCTAGTGACCGTTGGGATCATTCCACTTTTGTTAACGATACCTATGGTACCAGCCGGGAATCGAGCCCGGGATCCCTAGGTTCGAAGGCAGGTGCATTGACCACTACACCACGTAAAGACGGTTGATAGTTAATAAAAAACGCTGCAACAAAACCCAATATTGTATCACCAATTTTATCAACTCACAAATACGAGATTATAACTTCCACTGGGAATCAAACCCGGGACCCTACATTCGGAGGCATACTCTCTACCTACTAAACAAAGATGTTGAATGATGTAATAATGTCATATAGGGAATATAATTGAAATAAATAAATTCAATATTAAAAATCTCATTTTACTTTTTGTCTGACGCCTTAGCTAAGTTGGTATCGTGTCTGGCTTCTTAGCTGAGGAGCCCAGGTTCGATTGCCGGCGTGGCAAAAAAACTAATTGGGGAAATTAGGTTTTCCTCTTTCAGAGTAATGAATTGACGTCTGGGGGTCTGGATGTTGTGTCTATTATAAATTTAATCTAATTTATAAATCATGTGCTGATATAATCAATCGATTCCGAATGTGCGCGTTAAACACTTCAAATAGTAATGAAAATATTACTGATACGTTCAACACTAAGGTTATTAACAGATTATTCTAAGGAGTTGGGATGTACTCACATTCATGGAGAGAGAGGGTTGGAAAACCACAAAGATAAATCACAAATAAAAATTTAACATCAGGCAGTGTACAAAGCCGAGTCTCGAAACTAGACTTCCACGGTCACAGGTATTCCAGTATGTCGTGGGACTGGTGCCTTAGACAATATATCCACCGACAAGGATATAAGAACATTTTGAGGTTAAAAGCCCTGTTATCAATTAAATAATTTTTCTTCTCAAAGGTTTAAAAAACACATACACTCCGTTTACCCCGAAAAATAGCAGTTTTTCCTCTGTGTATTACACTTTTCTAACGGGATAAAAGATCATATCAACTTTAATTAAAAAAATACTGTATAATGAGTAAGTCTATTCAAACCATTCAAACAAATTGTGGTTAGGGAGGGGGTGAGAAATAATGTTGGCCACAGTGAGCTGTTTTTTCCTCCCGCAGTACACCTTAACAAGCTAAATGGCAAGAATTTTTTTTTATTGAAAACGTCGTAGAAATTATTTCCTATTACGTACTTATAGAAGAAATGGTGTTGTTCTCATTAGTACTGATGGAGTCTACCTGTAAATATTGAAGTCATAATCACCTCCTCATTCAGAGGTGATGAGAAGTTAATGGTGTCAAATGACTTCAACAAGTGGACGCCAGAGGTATTTTCCCTCACTGCCGGTAAGGGCGATGCCAGGCATGGCCATCCTAGGGAAAGCATCCTTACGGTTATGAGGATTGAGTCAGTTTGTGACATCACACGAATGCGTGAAAACGGTTCCGGTCGTCTAACTTTCATCGGGCTGTCGTTCATGAAGGGGTTAGAAAAGAACTGTGCGCATGCGTAATGATGGACATTTTATACTCCCTGCTATTTAATATTCCACTCCTCTTTCACACCGTGTGACAGAATGTATGCTATAAGTAAAATCGTCCTTTGATGAGTTTAAAAAAAAGGATATTGGATATTTTGATCCAATATGAGGAATCCTTGTGAATAATTAAATATACCACCAAAATAGGCCTACATAATTGATGAATCATTAATGTTAACAACTTACTCCATTTTAGTAAACTAATTTAGCGTCTCACATTTAAGTAACTACTAAACAACACTGTAAAAATAGTAGTCTACGTTCACTGATGGGTGGATGTCAACAGGTTTGACTACTCGGAAGATTATAGAGTTATATCCCCAGCCGGCTGCACCACAGCTGTTTTATACCTAAAATAGTATTATACATCGCATCAGCTCATTATTTCGTGGTATTGTGGTCAGAGTTCCTGACTACAGATCCAGAGGCCACGGGATCGATCCCCAGAGCTTCCAGAATTAATCTGTGAAGTAGTGGGTCTGTAACGGAGTCAAATCAGCCTCGTGAGGACAAATGAGGAATAATTAAAAAAGAATAAAAATGTAACAGCTCTGCTCCAGAAAACTGATATTAACGGTTAGAGGGTTGGTTGTGCTGACGGTAGTGACCGCTCAGTCAGTACAGCTCGTTTGTGGGTTCACACCATGGAGTTGTTTTTTTTGCTTGAAAATAAAAATGTAATAGCGAGGAAATTGTTTGAAGGGGTTTCACATTAATATTAATAGTCGTTGAAGGCGAGAGCCACCCCGTTCCTCACCAACAAAAATATTTAAAAAATAATAATAGGTTTTTGGGTACGGCCCCGATTAAAATGTAATTCCTCTCATCAGTCGTGGGTCTGTATTCTTGAGGAACATTTAGGGCATGAGGGCCCTTATATTGAAAGCAACAGAATCAAGCACGTGCTTACTACTGTGTAGAACAAATGTTAATGGTCCTGGAAGAATAAGCTCTAATAAATTGTTGTATATTAATTCATTTTCTAACACACATTAGATATGAAATATAACTATTTATAACGTAAATTATTGTAAATACTATAAAACTTCATTTGCCATGTTATGACTTTAATTTTATCAGTGTGAGTTCATAGGAACATACATCTTCCGACATATTAGAAATCAGCTAATTGGCTGGCCTCGTATAATATGTCAATATCTATATGGCCAGTAAAAATGGTTTCTCTTGCTGTGGAAACCCATTCAACAAAGACAATACTTTACGTTACCTCTAGAAACCAACATTTTGCTTAGTTCGAGCATTTTTGGGATTTTACGGACAAGGCCGTAGCCAGCCAATAATTTCAGAGGGGGCTTGGTGTTCAAATCCCCCAATTGCCGGAGGCTAGAACAAATTCTAGATATTAAACACCTGTAGAAGCTCTCTGAAGTGCTTTTTTTTTATGGTAACACAGCCCCCTAATTTGTACTTGTACCTTAATTTTGTCGAAAACAATATCGAACACAAATACAACTTTATGGTCATTTATATTTAATTAACCATTAATATCTTCAACAAACACCATAGTGGATTTACTGATAACTGATAGCTATTATATTAAAGTCCAAATCAATCGCTTATGACCTCCCATCTATATTATCTAATCGGGAGGAAAACTGGTGGGTTTTAATTTTAATACTTTCAGATGAGTAGGGCATATACACGATTGTTACAATAAAGATAGTTCTTGAAATTAATATCTTTTTGAAGAAATATCTTTATTTTTATAAAATAATTTGAACACGTCACCGAGATTTGAACTCGGATCGCTGGATTCAAAGTCCAGAGTGCTAACCATTACACCATGGGAACGTGTCAGAGTCTGTGTTGTTTAAAGAGTATTAAATGTAAAAAGATGAAAAGCTATCTAAAGTCAGTCGAGACCTTAAAACTGTCATAAATAAAGTTTTACTTTTCTAAAGGTATTGTTTCATCTACATTGAATAAAATTATTGTTGAAATTGTCAGCATTTACGTGTTTTTTTTACTTTTATTACAATTAGTATCACTTATTCACCTATCTTGACAAGAGCTACGTATGTTTTAAGTGAAACTCAATAACCTATTTTAAAAGCATAAGTAGCCTATTTGTTAAGCAAACCAAATATTAACTTATGTGATCTAAACATTATGATTGATATTCCTAAACTAGGCTCAAAACATCAAGAGTAGCTGTCATATTTTGCGTTTACTTTCATGAAACCACGTGAGACACAACTTGTGAAAAAAGTAAAAATCCATTAATTGAGGTTTTACTCACACATTATGAAAACTAAAAAATTATAATATAGGCCTACTCAGTACTGACTTGTACTTGCCTAAAATAGACTAATTGGTTAGTCCAACTTTTGGTTTCTGACAAGACGATTGTAAAAGTCTTCCGGTGGAGAACAGAATAAAATAAAGTTCTCGAAACTTCGTTGCTTTATATTTATTTTTTCCTACTTTGCTTTATAAGTTTTTTTATTATTGCTTCTTTCGTCTAGTAGCCTTCTCTTCTTTGTACAGTTCGATAATCTGGCAACACTGACAACCAGCCTAGTGACGGATTATTGCAAGTACAGTACATACAACATTGGTAGTGTCACATTATCTGAGTTTGTACTTTATAAAAACCTTTTTATGTCACTTCTATTTGATGTCAGACAAATCTAAGTTGACACGATAATATAGAAAAGATTCTAAACTTTGCTGAAACGGTGATTTAAAATCAACTCTTTCAAAATTACATAGGATTCAAAGAATTCAAGGAAGAAAGAATTCGAGCATTCCATCTCTAAATATTCATATACTTTAAAATTATGTTTGTAAGAAATAACTTTAAGTAGATCAGTGAGAACGTGGTCTTAAAGTCAAACTCATCTGCTCGGTTGGTCGGTGACGTAGGAGGTCAGGTTTTGAAGGTGGTTTTCCACTCTCCCTCCATCCAAATGTGAATACATTTCTTGCCAATTTTATTTTACTCATCCCTCCACGATTAGTTTAGTTAAATGCAGGTTGCTCAGACACACCCACACAGAGTGTGACAATACTACCCATCCTCCAGCCCACCTGTGGCCTCTGGTAGAAGTCGTTAGGTCCACCTTGTTCACGCAAGGCGTGTGTCACTTGCTAGTAAGTCGTTATTAACACGCATCCGAGCAATCCCGGATCTAAAAGAAGGAACAAGTCTAAACTTGACTCAACCGGATGTCTAGACTTGTCGCGTGTGTTGGGTTGGGGATACTCCACTCGTATGTGTAGGGACTCGTGTGGGCAATCATGTGACCTCAATTAGCGATTTTGTTAGTTCAGCTACATATTTCTTATAATTTATTTACTGTCTTTGAGGTTCTATTATGAAAAGGCACCTCATCTGTAAATGTAATGTGTGTGGATACTTTTTTTTTTGTAATTTAATTTGCAAAACCGTAGAGTTTTGAGTGAAATCTATATAAAAAGGAAAAAACCAACTCACCTACTCACTCATAACCGTATCTCCCCAATCCTTGGACCTGAAAACATAAAATATGGTGTGAAGTGAAATTGGGTCATAATTGGGATTTGAACCTAAGTTTCTAAAATGTGAATGTGTATTTTAGTTTGGATCAAAATGTCCTATCCGAAATGCCTTATTCAACCAATGTAATAATATAAACAAAATTTGCAATACATAGGGTCCATCGCACTAGAATTCTAATGTATTGTTTTAAAATTGTAGACAAAATATAATTAAGGTTTTACATGTATTTGGTTAACATTTTTCTGCAAGTTTATTATATCTATTTAACTACAAATTATAATTGCTTGATTTATTTCATAAACACATGTTTAGTTTTGTACCGTTGTTGATTTATATAAGGCAGCCTATATAAAGTTATTTACTTTATTCGCTCGTATTCAAAAGTTTACATTATATGATAAAAACAATAATTATTAAAATCAAATACGAAGGAATTAGACATATCTTTTTATTAATTAGAACGTTGTGGGTGAACACAAAATCTATCCAGTTTCTTAAATTTATTTTAAATGTATTTTTAGGTAACATAATATGAATAATAGGCCTAGTAACAAAATTGAAAAAAAATATCGTTAGTTCACTAGAATATTGTGTTTTATAATAAATCAGTTGACACACCCAAAGTTGTCCTGGAGAAATGCTTTTAGTTTAACGATTGTGCTTTGAGGTATACGTATTAAGTTAGTGCCTTTAAGCCTTGCGTTTTCCGTGGCCTTTCTGATTCCAACCTGGTTTTTTATTCATTTTAAAATAATATGGTAACAATTTTAAAATTCCGACCTCGAGTTTCCCATATTCGTGCATAGTGTAGCATATTTTATGTTCAGCACCACGTCTTACTACCCGCTCGGTTTGTACGACTATGTACTAATTACGCTAATGGCTTTAGGGATTAAGGAGGTTATGTTTATAGGAAGTATACCCGCATTTGCATGGAGGAAGAGTGGAAACCCATTTTGGAAAAACCACCCAACCAAGATTTGAACCTTGATCTACCCATCATCGCCAGTCTAGTCTACTGCGAGTTTAGAGAGTTAGATCATACGGCCACTGACGCGGGTCAAAGGGGACTTTGATTTTTAAATTATTATTATTATTATTATTATTATTATTATTATTATTATTATTATTATTATTATTATTATTATTATTATTAGCACCACGTCTTACTACCCGTTCGGGTTATACGCACTTACGCTAATGTGTAATGGTATGGTGATTGTGAGATGAAATGGAGGACCTACAGTTTAACGTGGAATCCGAACCACGGTGGAGGCCTGGCATTCCTCACCAAGTTGTGGTCAATATACGTCTTGTCAGAGGTGAAGGAAGGGTTTGGTCAATCAGATAAATCCATGCCAGGACCGAGGATTGAACCCCGGACCCTCTGCACAGAAGTCCGACACCTTACCCCTAGACCACCAGGTCACCTTTGATTTTTAAAATTTCATACCTTTGTGTGTGGTAGATACCGCGCAAAGCTCATCAGTCATAACAGTCCAACAGACTCTTCGTTTTATCAGTATATAAGATAAATTAGTTATTTTATCAGTTGGTCAGCAGAATCTTGACCAGGTGTACTAATAATGATATTTACTAAATGATGTTCCAATCTCTCTCCATGTGAATGCGGGCATATTTCCTCTAAATTATACCTTCCTTACCTCTAGCCCATTAGTGTGAAATGCAGATAGCCCAGATGGATATTTAATAAAATGCAATGTGAAATTAAAAATTATATTTTGTGACATTGTACGAATATTGTTTGTCAAATCAATTTTTTTAATTGACTGCTCTGTTCTAAATAATGTATACATTATTATAGGTGTTATGCCAAAACACATATTTTAAGAATCGGTAAGTACTATTCTACGTATGAAAAAGTAAAAGGGTTAATTGTCTATATGGTTTAAGTACACAGACCATCATTGAAAAACCAAACAATGTAAGTACATTATTTCCAATTACCATACAGTACAAGCAAACATAATAACCACTAAGTGAACCATCGACACAAAAAAAAATCATTGTTCACAAAGCGCGCTAACACCCCCCAAACCTATTTGATAAAAAAAGAGTGTTTTTGTTCTGTTGACATTTCAAACACAAAAGAGATTCTATTTACTTTTTCAAACCACGTAAATCTACCCTCATTTTCCTATTTGCAAGTCAAACAAAAACTTTGGTGCAATTTGGGGCTCCCAGCGAGTTAGTTCAATGTTTCACCCCTAAGAGTAGATTAGCCTTTTGTAATCATCAAGACAAAGTAACGCAATTATTTATTAAAAAGGTGTGAAAATAAATTCATGGAATGTTTTGAAATGTTTTAAAAGGCATTAGTGTTTCTAAAATAGCAGCATTATATTGAAATTAACATTTATTATCCATCCAAGTCTTACTGCTCACCCAGGATATATGTATTTTAATTGGTTAGGAATAAGGAGAGTATGTTTCAGATGAAATGTACCCGAATTCAAATAAATGAACGTTAGGAAAAAACAAAGAAAAAACAAAACATCTTTCTTGCCCCCAGCCCGAAGCTTCCCATCATTTGAAAACTAGATTATATGTATCTGACTTTTAGTCTGCATGCCCACCGATGAAGGTTATTAAGCTACTATTTTTTTCACAAACATAATATTAATCTCATGCTGAATAGTAAATACAAATTATAGCACTATAGTTAGACAGTCCAACTACCTCATTTCTTCAGTTTGGGAAATATATCATAGTAGAAAACAAAACTAAATCTAGTGGTTCAGTACTAGCAACCTGCCGAGATAAAAACATTAATTTTAAACAAAAAAAAAATCCTTAATTTATTTAAAATCAAAATGTAGGCTTTGTTAATTTTTAAAACTACCCCTTAAGAAATATTTTAAAAACCTTAACATATTCCTAAGGAGAGTGATTTACACTTTACTTCCAGGCAAATGCAAGTATATTTTCTCTAAATTATACCTTCATCGCATATGGAATATCATCATTATTTTTATTTACGCGTATAGCCTGAGCAGGTAATGAGACACTACTAGAAAAAAAATTATCAATCTTTCTCTTTACGAGATAAGTAGGAACGAAAGGTTTATTTTGGTCTACATGCAACATAATATGTTGGCGTTAATCTTAGAACTAAACGTAATCTCCTACCGCCCCGCCTCCCCCTTATAGTTGTATATTTTCAAAACAAAACATGTTTCTAATGTACGAAGCCATTTTGGTAACGATAAAACAATATATGTACCTTGGAAACAAATACTTCAGTAACGTTCTAAACAAATTAAACAATTTAACTCTTTATTTAGAAATAAAGAAAGATTACGATATTGATCGCGTTTTTCTTTAAATAATTAAAACAAGCACATTAAAATTTGATCGAATAGCTGCTATTCTCAAATATTTATTCAAATTCATTTTAAATAAAAGGTACGGCTCACCACAAATAATTTCTCGCTCGCTTACCTAAAAATGTAGACATTTACTCTTAGCTCGGTGAAACCCTCTGAATGTTGTCCAAGGGTCACCACAAGGAGGTGCTCTGATAGGATTTGTGATCAGGAAACGTCCCACTGGTGAGCAGGAAACATCCCACTGGTGAGCAGGAGACATCCCACTGGTGGAGCATGAGACATCCCACTGGTGAGCAGGAGACATCCCACTAGTGAGCAGGAGACATCCCACTGATGAGCAGGAGACATCCCACTGATGAGCAGGAAACATCTCACTGGTGAGCAGGAAACATCCCACTGATGAGCAGGAAACATCTCACTGGTGAGCAGGAAACATCTCACTGGTGGAGCAGGAAACATTTCACTGGTGGAACAGTAAACATCCTACTGGTGAGCAGGAAACATCCCACTAGTGGAGCAGGAAACATTTCACTGGTGGAACAGGAAACATCCTACTGGTGAGCAGGAAACATCC
>CABFWB010005673.1:2844-24186 GCA_902151455.1 Timema bartmani | reverse complement strand
ACTGGTGAGCAGGAGACATCTCACTGGTGAGCAGGAGACATCTCACTGGTGAGCAGGAGACATCTCACTGGTGAGCAGGAGACATCTCACTGGTTAGCAGGAGACATCTCACTGGTGAGCAGGAGACATCTCACTTGTGAGCAGGAGACATCTCACTGGTGAGCAGGAGACATCATTTATTTATCATAAGCTTCAAAAGGATTGAAATAAAACACACTAACAATATTTCCTTGGTCCAAACCAAGCTTGTTTATATCTGATGACCTTGATCACTAACACTAACAAAGAATATCCAATAGTTTCATGTACCTTTAGACTTCTTTGATTTTCCAACACATACTTTTTATTAAAAGTTTTTAATTTATATTAGTCCCACATATTTTCAATAGTAAGCTATTTTGTATCTCAAAGTATTGCGGAGATATGAGCCAAACTAGAGATAACCGCTTTTTTAAGTTACCCACTAAGTGAATTTTCCTTAAAAACGAAATACACCATTTATTTGTTTGTTTGGTTGAACAGGGCCTACAGTAGATACGAACTGGAATCAAAATCGTTTGGCCGATTTCGAGAAAATATATTTTTTATTTTTTCACTCTAAAGTAAATTACCCTTAATATTATGTTTAAATATCTAATTCCAAAAACTCCCTTGGGGAACCTTATGGAAACCCTTGATACCAAGTTTTACCCTTATCGGTAAAATGGCGTTAGCTCTAGGCTGCAAGGCTGTAGTGAAGCGGGAACGGGCGGGAAGGCCGTTCCGTCACTGCTTTTCAAGAAAAATTACTCAAATTATATTTTTGTAATAAAGTTATATACTATGCAATTCTAAGTTAACTTATTGATTTTATATCAATAATATTATGTTAAAACTTTTAATCAATATATTCTGTTAAATTTACTGTGCTTTATAAGAATTTTTTGAATTTTAGGCAAAGTGTACTAAGTAAGTTTCTGCCTTAGTAACCATTAAAAATTGCTCCAAATAGCTTCTAGAGGCACTTATGCTTGTGAAACATTTTCGCCTACATAGGTTGGGGGATGCGGCCCCACCCCTCTTAAGGAGTCTACAACCTTGCGTTCCAGCACTGCTAAATGTACGACTACACCACTGCTAGGCTGAGATGAAGACTGCATAGCAAAAACATTTATTTTTGTTTCAGGGGGTCACGAAACGTCAACTCTATCAAAATCTCGATTTTTTTTAATGATCATAGTACGTTATTTCTCCTAGGGGTCTATAAAAAGACAACTGACAACTGGACACGGAAAACGATCCCCGGAAACAAGGTTTTATGGGTCAATGCTCTAGCTCTGAACCATCTAGAGTCACCAGTGAGTGGCCACACAAGTTATTATAAATAATGTTGGATACAATAAACATCCCATTGTATTAGTACAAGGTTTAATATAAGCTAAAAATATGTCACGCATGTTTGTCCAAATTTTGCTCAAAGCTGTTTTAAAAACTCTTTTATCTTATTAAATTCTTTCTTAGAAAATTATTTGTAAAGTATCTAAAATACTTTTTTTCAACATTTTATTCAGGAACAAATCCCTAACATTTTTTTATATCTTTTTCTAAGGAAGGCTATCAACATTAAAATTGGACGTTTAGTTAGTTCTGTTTTCTGTTTACATTACCTGACTGACTTTGGGCAGAGATGCGTTATCTTGGCCCCCTCATTCAGTCGCTTTATGGACCTCCGGGTGGGAGGCTGGGATCTTACGGAGTTATGATCCCCTAGTGGATTCTTCTCCGAGGAGTTGCTTTTATGAACGGCAGTCAAAAAGATTGCTTTATACAGTGTGTGCCATAAACAATCGTGTACTTCCTTGAGGACTCAAAAAAACATGTGCAGTTTATTTTAATTATTTTTGTGTAACAGGGTACGGGATACCCGCGTAGATTACCAAACGGAACAGGGCTTAGGAAGGTACAACAAAGAGGAGACTTATCTGCATCTGCTTTTAGGGAGAGTGAGAAAACATGTAAGAAAATATTCCTGTGTACACCACGTTGGGATTCGAACTTGGGCATCCTTGTCACTAGAAAAACAGACCAAATGAGTTGACGTCTTAGCTTGCGTGACCACCAAGGTGGGTGTGTCAAATTTTAAATCGAAGTATAAGCCAAGTTCAATTAAATTTTTCAATCGTTTCACATCAAAATGAGGATAAAATCAGAATACTAAAATGAGATATGTATATATATATATATATATAATTAATATTACCTATTCAATATATTATACTATGAGCTTTCGATTGAAAATAGCAGCGTTCTAGATGCCCAAATTGCCGTTATGTAATGATTATTTTCCTTTAAAAAAATATTCACAAAAACAAGGAAATCCTTTGCTTGAGATAGGCTACAAATTTAAAAAGTAACATTATTATTAGTTGATTCCACTAGTTTATAATTCGTTGAATTCAAAAGCAATTTATTTAACTCAATTTTGGGGCAGACTATACATGAAATTTTCATCTTTCTAAATCCGTTTTCGAAACCAAAGTCAACTCGTCCTCTATTAACTCAAGTTTATGGCTCTTAAAGAATACTCTTTGGACATTGATGTACCATTTTTCATATTTTATATAAAAATGCGCCAAGAAAAATAAAAAAAATATTATTTTGAATATTAAGACAAAAGAGTTTAAGGAAATGGAAATTGCGATATTTTTTTTATGGTGATTGAACGTGGAAGTCTAAAAGATCCAATTTTCAGGGTCATTACAGACATCTTGATGTAAGGGCTCGTAAAAGTCGTCAGTGTAAGCGATATAAACGAGAGGAATAGTTCTGTGAAGGCGCGGAACTTCAAATTAGGGGTGCATGGAGGATATTTTACTTGCGATCTTATGGTGGGCTGTAAAGTTCCCATTATTTCAGTTGCAAGAACTGTGGGTTGGGAAAAGTTTTATGCTCTAAAGGACTACTACAAATATATATAATATATCAATTTCACCTTCTTCAGTGGCCACGTGGTCTAACGCGCTACTATTGCAGTAGACTAGACTGCCCATGACAGGGGGATTGAGGTTTGAATCTCGATCGAGTGTACAGAGGGTGTTTTTACCAAAATGGTTTCTTAATTTCCTACTCTGAAAATCCAAGTACACTTCCGTAGAGTTCTACCTTACTAGTTCCTACTCAATCAGTGTCAATATAAGTGCTGTGCTCAACAGAGTCAGAACATGCTAGGTCAGATAGATAATAGATTTAGGTTAATGTAAGGATCGATAATGTATACAATTATCACTTGCATTAATCTTTCAAATAAATTAAATATATATTAAACATGGCGTCTTACTTTCCGATCGGGGTTTGCGCTATTAAATACGAGGGCCGGCTGATAAATAATGCACTGTCACACGTGACGGCAGAACAAAACAATGTACAGCAAGGCGCATGCTGCCATCTTGTAGCTACATTCCCGTACTACAAACATTCCAACACTCGTTGAGCCACTCCCTCTCATTCTCTGTCAGTCGCCATTGGTATGGAGTCGAGTACGCCAGCTATGTCAACGCGTCTAGAACAACGAGCAGTGATTGGATTTTTAACAGCTGAAAAAGTGAACGCTCGTGATATTCATCGTCGTCTAAAGTCCGTCTTTGGTGATGAAACTGTTGATCGAAGCACTGTGAGTAGGTGGGCAGTAAAAGTTTGTGCATAGGAAGCTGGTAAAGTGAGTATTGAGGATGAACCTCCCAGTGGTCGACCAGTTTCTGTGACTGATGACAAGCACCAAAATAAGGTGGATGGATTGATTCAAAATGACTGTCGCATCATAAAACAATGCAACGTCACCCGGATAGGCATATCGAAAGAACGAGTAGGACACATTATTGCACAACTGGCTATACCGTAAAATATGTTCGCGGCGGATGCCACGCAAACTCACAGAAGAGAACAAACAACAATGAAAGGAATGTTGTGAACAGCTTCTGAAACGTTATCGTGACGAGGGAGATGACTTCCTTTTAAATATTGTGACGGGAGACGAAACTTGGGTGCATCATTACGACCCATAAGAAAAACGGGAGAACATAGAATACCGCCACTATGGTTTACCACAGTCAAACAAATTCAAAACACAACCCTGTGCAAAATAAAAAAAATCTCTTGACAGTTTTCTGAGATTCCAAACATGTGTACGTGACTGATTACCTGCAAGCTGGGTCGACCGTGAACTCTGTGCGATACGTTAAAACACCCTAGGAGACGTGTGTGTCGTGTTTGACAATCCACGGAACCGATAATTCTGCAACACAATAATGCTCGGCCCCACACATCGCGTGCAACCACCGAGGCTCTTGTGAAGTTGAAATTTCTGTTCATTCCACGTCCTCCATAATCACCAGATTTGGCGCCATGTAATTTTCACCTTTTTCCATTTTTAAAGGGGGATATAAAGGGTATTCATTTCACCACGAATGATGAACTGAAAGCCGCAGTGAGGTAGTGAATCAAGGAAAGACCGCCGACATTCCTAATTGACGGGATGAGAAAACTGTTTCACCGTTGGGAAAAATGTGTATCTGTAAATGATGACTATGTGGAAAAATAAATATAGGTTTTTCCAAGCAAATAAAATGTACTTTTATGCCATATTTGTTTCATTTGACTATCTCTTTTCATTTGCGAGCTATGAGCGACTGTGCATTACTTTTCAGCCAACCTTCGTATTAAAGAGAAGATAAATCATAGTTTCAGAGTTATAAATAGTAACGTTTAGAAAATAGACAAAAATAATCAGAGTATCCAGCACTTACCATCTTTATCGTGCATTTGTAAAATGTGAAATTAAAATTGTATGCTGCTTGGCTTATGAATATATGAAATTAAAATAATAAACTTTTAAGATTGTAAAATAAAGTTTCTACTGTTATTCTTAATATAAGCCCACGCTAGGAATGTTGTCCATCATTCATGATTTTTTTAAATTAAAATGAAACTTATTTAAAGACATTTCTTGTAAAATTTAGATTAACAATTCGCTTGCCATCGCTGACATATCAGTAATAACTAAACACGCTAAAACTAAGACAGACTTTAACAATAAATATATGAAACAATCGTATAAAGTTTATCATATAATTTATTATAACCGGATTGTTATTGTTTTTCTAGAAAATAGTGTTTCAGAAAACTTCATATAAGTAGTTTCTCCTAAAATAAACAAGTATACATAATGTTGAATCATAATAAATATTCTTCATCTTATATATTTTAAACAAAATGGCTGCACCATTTTTTTAAATTATATCTTTGCAATATTTTTCATTAATGAAATATTCTAAAATGATTTATATTTGCAAAAAATAAAAATAAATTCTTGAATTTTGTGTAAAACAATTTACAGGACTAAATTTTAACTAATTGTTCAAGGCAATTTAAAAAAATCTAAAACTTTATAAAATTTTCATTTATAAGATAACATTATTTTTTTCTTTTTAGAATAATAGCTATAGATTATTATTCAACGTATATAATAATCCCCAGATACAGATTATAAACCAAATCCTTAGAGATAAATTTGAAAAGTTTCAATTTTTTCTCAAAACTAATCATAGGCTAATTAGAAACCCTTAAATTAACTTAATGGATAATTAATTATAATAGGCTTAAACAAAATTATTCATTAGTAACCATTTTTTATAGATACCAATTTTGAGCCAAATTGCAATAGGCAATATCTCTAAACTAAAAATGTTCAAAAATAAGTCAACTGTTAACAACTGCAATCAATTTTTCTGAAATCATTCATCTGTAAGCTATCTATAAAATATTTTCCTTAGACAAACAATTATATTATACTCGTAATATTATTTGTCATGTCAAAGGCATGAATTCTAAAAAAAGTCGTCGAAGTAATTTTTTGATCAATTTTAAATTACCTAAAACCAATCATAACTAAGCTACCCTCAATTTTAGGGCTATCATTAAAATAAAATAAAATATTTGGTGGTAAGACTATGTAGCATCTAGATATCGGGTGTGAACAAAATTCACCAAACAGTGACAGTTCTAGGCTTAGCGAGAGACAGTGACGGCTCTAGCCTCAGAGAAAGACAGTGACGGTTCTAGCCTCAGAGACAGACAGTGACGGTTCTAGCCTCAGAGACAGACAGTGACGGTTCTAGCCTCAGAGACAGACAGTGACGGTTCAAGCCTCAGAGAAAGACAGTGACAGTTCTAGGCTTAGCGAGAGACAGTGATGGTTCTATACTCACAGAGACAGACAGTGACGGCTCTAGCCTCAGAGACAGACAGTGACGGTTCTAGCCTCAGAGACAGACAGTGACGGTTCTAGCCTCAGAGAAAGACAGTGACGGTTCTAGCCTCAGAGACAGACAGTGACGGTTCTAGCCTCAGAGACAGACAGTGACGGTTCTAGCCTCAGAGACAGACAGTGACGGTTCTAGCCTCAGAGACAGACAGTGACGGTTCTAGCCTCAGAGACAGACAGTGACGGTTCTAGCCTCAGAGACAGACAGTGACGGTTCTAGCCTCAGAGACAGACAGTGACGGTTCTAGCCTCAGAGACAGACAGTGACGGTTCTAGCCTCAGAGACAGACAGTGACGGTTCTAGCCTCAGAGACAGACAGTGACGGTTCTAGCCTCAGAGACAGACAGTGACGGTTCTAGCCTCAGAGACAGACAGTGACGGTTCTAGCCTCAGAGACAGACAGTGACGGTTCTAGCCTCAGAGACAGACAGTGACGGTTCTAGCCTCAGAGACAGACAGTGACGGTTCTAGCCTCAGAGACAGACAGTGACGGTTCTAGCCTCAGAGACAGACAGTGACGGTTCTAGCCTCAGAGACAGACAGTGACGGTTCTAGCCTCAGAGACAGACAGTGACGGTTCTAGCCTCAGAGACAGACAGTGACGGTTCTAGCCTCAGAGACAGACAGTGACGGTTCTAGCCTCAGAGACAGACAGTGACGGTTCTAGCCTCAGAGACAGACAGTGACGGTTTTAGCCTCAGAGACAGTGACGGTTCTAGGCTTAGCGAGAGACAGTGACGGCTCTAGCCTCAGAGACAGACAGTGACGGCTCTAGCCACAGAGACAGACAGTGACGGTTCTAGCCTCTCGCCATAATCTCGAGGTCGAAACTGTTTTCACGATCACCATATTTAATTTTTTTGAGTGAGTAAAAAGGAACCTGCTAGTAGGACATGATGGACTAAAATTGGACAAGGCCGCCGCTTCTTACTAACCATTTTAGCTGTAAGCCTATACACTATTTACTCTAGTGGGATAGAAATGAGGAAGGTTGAATTTGGATGAAGTGTACCCGCCTTTCTGAATAAAGAGAGAGAGATAGAAATTGGGAAACATGAAAGTTAAAACACCCTCAGTGCACTGGACTGGGATCGAGCTCCTATATCCTGATAATCCGCAGTCTAGTTCATACAAGAGTGACGCCCTAGACCATATGGCCACCAAAGTTGGTGCAATGGACTGGTCTGATAACAGAACACCTAATATAATATACTACACTGATATCCGCATGGGAGATCACACGTTCTAAAGCTTCACTCTCATAATAGACTATTGCCACTGAAGTGGAGGTCTGTGTTTGAATGTCTGCCAGGTCCACTTTAATGTAATATATCATAGTCATTTCCCCCTTCTCTATATTATCTAATGTGGATGCACTTCCTCTAAAACCACACTCTACATCCCTAGAATAATATTAAGCTATTAATAACTCTAAGGTTAAATAACTAGTAAAATATAAGCTAGAGTATGTTATTTTTTGATATTTTAACCCTGAGATTGTAGTAGCCTATAACCTAAATATTTCTTTGAAGTTTTACTTCTTTAAATTCTTTCTACCGTTCGGGGTACACATTCTTTTTCGTCTTCATATCGTAATTCCTTCTATTGTTTGTCACCCACTCTTATCTTACATTCTTCTTTACTCTGTCATTCTCTTCTTATCCCTCTATCTCCTTGCACCAACATTCGTCATAAGCTGCTTTACATACTCCAATTTTTGCCATCTTTCCCTCCCTCATTATTTCTAAATATATATCCAATACAGGTTCCTTTTTTGTAGTGATAAATTAAGGATACTTTAATTGCATTAATCTGCTAAGGATTAGGTAGGTAGAATGCGTTAAAAATGTATCCTCACCTGCATGGAGCGAGTTAGGGAAACTACTTAGGAAATTAAGACTCATTAGGCCTACACCAGGCCAGGATTCAAACCCCAACCTCCCCATCATTGGCAAACCAAACTAAATGAGATTGATATTTAGACTAAGTGGATTTCTTATATTTATTTAGTAAGAAAAGTACCCATGATTAATCTAATTTAAAATATATTTTATGCTTATAAACACGTAGTTACGTTTATAACTTTAAGATTGATTAGTTTGTGCTGTAAGCCGTAGCCTTTGTAATTATTCAAGTATTTAGCTAAGGTATTCTTACTTAACAACCCAGAACACCTTGTTTTAATGTTCTTTAACACAATAAAAACCAACCCACTAGTTTACGGCTTTGATATTCCAACTAAGATAAAGATAATGAACAGTGGAAGAAAACCGTTAACTACATTTTAATGTCTCGTTAAACACACAAAAAACATCTTTAGCTAAGAAGAACATTGGCAGTCTTCTCGAAAGATCGATCATAAATTAAGATTTGTCTCTGTAGTCTCTTTAGCACTGTTTATTATAAAACAAATTCCTTTTCATGTTTAATAATATTGTTATTATATGTGTAATACTAGAATTTAAAAAGTTCGAAAATTATAATAAATGTCATAATATTTATTTATGTGAAAGATAAGAAAGTTTTGTTTACTATGGCCCATTTTATCTCTAATCTTAAAATACTCCTTTCTAAAGAGATAACTTCAATATTTCTGGAAATAGGTTTATATTTAAAAAAAAGCAAGAACAATTTATTACACAGAAGTATTTTGAATAATGTCAAGCCTGTCTTGTTTGATTGCTGGGGAAAGAGAGTTCAGTGTTTGAATCCTGACTGGTGCACTGAGGTTTTTTATTCCTAAATAGTGTCCCACTACCCACTTCGGTGGCCGCATGATTTAAGGCACTAGTCTAGCAGTAGACAAGGCTGCCTATGATGGGGATATCAAGGTTTGAAACTAGGTCGGTCGTACTGAGGGGTTTTTTTTCCAAAATATTTTTAACGTAATTAGTACATAAGAATATAACCTAAACAGGCATAAAGACGCGGTGCTAAAAAAAGTTTCCCACTTTCCATTCAAGAAAATTTGGGTACATTACCTCAAATATTTAACTTTCCTCATCCATACCCCCACTTAAGTTAAATTAACTTCACTTAGCTCAATAATTAGGTTTAGCTTGAGTTTCGTTGAAAGTGGTTCTTATAAAATACAAACATATGTTTTGGGGTAAGGAAAGCTTGACAACATTTTACTGATTTATTAGTGTTAAAAGTGACAGACATTACATTACTTGACGTATGACTACTTGAAAATTAATTTAATAATTTTTCTAGCTGTCTTATGAAAATTTGGACTATAGTAAGACTTGGTTTAATTCAATAAAAAAAAATCTAGTTTTTATTTGCTATATTTTTTTATCACCACATCTTACTACCGGTTCAGGTTATATGTATTCATGATAATTACTGGGATAAGGATGAGGAGGGAAACATGTTATAGGTACTCTACTCGCATTTGCGTGGAAGGAGAGTGGGAAACCCTTTAGGAAAAGCCACTCTCAGTAAACTCAACTGGGATTCGAGCCCCGATTTCTCCATCATCAGCTGTCTAGTCTATTACGAGAGTGACGCCTTAGACCATTCAGCCAGTGAAGAGGTTAATTTTTTCTGAATCAATAGACAATATCATGGCACGACTCACAAGCAAACTTAATATAGAACAAACCTCACTCAGTCTCCAGATACTAATACAAAAGAGGAAATCCCAAATATTAACCGTAAAAATGTCTAAAATATCTGAAGCTCATTATACAAACGTGCTAATGACAAAGCGAATATTATTATTTTAAATAGTGGGAACGAAAAAAGAAGTTCAAGGTCAGTGAACCAAGAATTATAGCAATTAGTACGAATAACACAAGAGTCATGAGTCTTTTTGCTCGAACCTGTATTTTAAGTGTCTCGTGGCGGTTTTTTTCCGTCTCACTTCCGCTTTCGATCGTCACACACGTGCAAAGCATGTGGACAAATGAAGCGTGTAGAGGAAGTGCGACGAAATAAGGAATGGCTAATTTATTGCTATACATTTACTGCGCGGGCAAATTAACTCAGAATTTCTTGTTTAGCTATTTCCTTCCCCCTCTATTTAGTAAGACAAAACTGTTCTAAATGGAGCTATAATAACACTGTAATATTTATCTAATAAAAATAACCTCTCTCTTTAATAGGATGGGGATAATTATTTGATAAAATATCTGAATCCATCTTTAATGAAAGATGAGTTACTTATTACACAACAGCATAGCTCTATCAAAGGTTGTACACAAATGAGAGTTTTCTGCTACAAGAAATTTAAAATGAAGATCCAGAGTTGGATCAAAAATATTTTCGAGTAAACAGAGAAACTTTAAAAAATAGTGTTCCATTAATTATAAGAAAAACAAAGATATATTGGAAATAATTATATTATATTATATTATATTAATGGAGGTTGTGCACAGGCGCGGATACAGGGGGGGGTCAAAGGGTCAGCTGACCCCCCTGTGGTGTTTAGAAAATTAATTTAAAAAATGTATATTTAGAAATAAAATACTAAAAAATTAAATCATACAAGTTTTTATCTTTCCTAGGGATGTGCGAATGTTCTTTTAGTCTCAGGTGAAGCAAAGATTGAAGCATGCCAAGAAAGGTTGAAGCTGAAACCAAATACAGTTTTTTTTATCAAATAACACTATTATTAATTTTTAAATTATCTAATAATACTTCTAAATAAAGAGAAAGTTTAGTAGGGAAAAAACACACTATATTATATTATTTTTATGCTGACATATCTGAGTTTATTCCTGCTTGCGTTATAGGTAGATATAATTCAATATCAAGTTAGTGTTAAAATACTTTTTATTGCTGTTATGTGATTATTATAATTTATTTAAATGGGTAGTAATTAGTGATTTTCAAATATTTTCGTTATTTATAGAGGTTTTATTTTATCTTCAAAACTTCTCAAGATGCTAAGGTGGTTGTCGAAGTGACGACGTCGAATCGAAGGTGACTTAGGCTTCAACTTTGACTTTGACATTTCGAAGATTTGCACACCCCTACTGAATTCCTAGTGCAGGCTGTTCACCTCATACACCTGTCTTCAACACAAGTAGTGGACCGAGTTAAAGAGGGGTGGAGTGTGCTATTTTTAGAAAGACTTACCCCCTTCCAGTGAAAAGTACGCTAATCTGTTTCAAACCAGTCAGAGGTAGCTGGAAATATTTACTTTTAGAATACCGGAACGATTCGTTCGAGTGGCCTTAGACGAGGAACATTTTACGTGTGTGTTTCGTTTTGTTAATGCTTATGTGCAATAAAGTGTAATTTATAAATATTTCAGTCTATTTGTGATTATAATGACCTATGATGGTTTTCTTTACTCTTAGTAAACTGTGAGTGTGGTATTTATGTTTTGTTTTTTATGGTTATTGTGCTACTGCCTATTGTCATTGTGATACTGTGACTGTGATACTTCCTCCTGCTATTCAATTTTGTGTTAAATTATTGTCTTTGCTAGTTATGTGATTTGAATGCAAGTATTGATATTATAATGTCAAAAAGAAAGGGACAGACGGATTTATTTTGTTTTTTCAAGAAAAAAAATCCTGAATCAACAGGAAACGAAACTGTGGATTTAATTGAAAATAGTGCGTCAGTGAACTTAGTTTGTGACTCACCCTCAACCAGTGGATTTAATTCAAATACTAAAATCTCTATAGAAAGTGTAGGACCAGAAAAATTTGATATTGGCAACTTTGTTGGAGCTGAAACTATTTCCGATGACTTAAAATACCACATGCTAGTAGAACCGTGGACTCCACCACTAAGCTACAAGTTCCCTAATGTTGTTCAGTCAGGAGGTATTAGACATTTTCAAAGATCATGGCTGGACAAGTTTGTTTGGTTGACGTACAGTGCTAAGGACAATGGCGCTTATTGTATTGCATGTGTACTTTTTGGATCAAAGGAAGGAGGTAGGAGTAGAATATCTCTCGGAAGCTTTGTACGGACTCCGTTTCTAAACTACAAAAAAGGAAATGAAATGCTTTGCGGACACGCCTCCAATGAATATCATAAAACAGCAATTATAAGATGTTCTGAATTTAAGAATACATTTGAAAACAGGACACAATCAGTTGAAGTCAGACTAAATTGTGAAGTGAAAAAAAGAATTGAAGAAAATCGAGCACGTTTGATACCCATGATAAAGACAGTTATACTATGTGGCCGACAAAACTTTCCCCTAAGAGGTCATCGTGATGATGGAGAGCTTAGCGAAAACGATAGCACAGAAAATGAGGGAAACTTCCGAGCACTTTTAAGATTCCGTATTGATGCCGGTGATAGTGATTTAAAAAATCACATAAAAACAGCACCCAAAAATGCAACGTTTATTAGTAAAACAACTCAGAACGAATTAATTGAAGCTTGTGGAGAAGTTATCCTTAGTAAAATTGTTAAGTCCATTAAAGCAGGGCAATTTTTTTCGGTACTAGCAGATGAAACAACGGATGTTGGAACAGTTGAACAGATGAGTCTTTGTGTTAGATTTCTGGACATAGTTTCACTTAAAATTCGAGAAGAATTCTTAGGTTTTGTGGAAGCGAGAAATCTCAGCGGCGAGGCTCTCACAAACTTACTTCTTGAAAAATTAAACAATTTGGGACTTAAAATTGAAAACCTGCGTGGTCAAGGGTACGATGGAGGGTCTAACATGTCTGGTAAAATCAAAGGTGTGCAAGCTCGTATTAGGGAAAAGCAGCCTCTTGCTATATATATGCACTGTGCTTCTCACAAACTAAATCTGTCCATTTCTAAAGCATGTTCTTTAACAAGTGTAAGGAACGCTATTGCTGTGGTCAGTAACGTAACAAATGAAGTAAGAGAATCCAGTAAACGAACAGATTTAATGAAAGCAAAAATACATGAACAATATCCTGAAGAAACAAAGTGCAAACTCAAAACGCTTTGTGAGACGCGTTGGGTAGAACGACACGATGCATTTTTACAATTCTTACATGTTTTTGATGCAGTTGTATGTTTCCTACAAGTATTTGATGCGGAAGCACCATCATCAAAGTCAGCACTTTTACTCACCTCAGTTCTCAGGTTTGACTTTATTATAACTCTGCATATTGTTTCATTTATCTTCAGTCTAACAGTCACGTTGTCTCGTCAGCTTCAAAACCCTTCGTTAGACCTGAAAAACTGCTATAATATGGTAGCAAATGTTTTAGAGACATTGAAAGATTATCGGAATAACCCTAATAAATATACAGAAGTCTATAATGAATCGGTGAATTTGGCTGTAAAACATGAAATTGACATCACTATACCAAGGACCTTTCGAACACAAACTCATGGGCCAAATGTTGCTGCATATAGTCCTGAGGAATATTATAGACTAAATGTCTACCTGCCATTTGTGGACTATCTTATTTCTGAACTGTCAACTAGATTTTCATCAACTGGACATGATAATATTATCACATTATACGGTTTAATACCAGCATTTGCTAACCAAGACAATGAAATTTTATTACAAGCAGCTCAAACATATGCTAATGACCTTCCTGGGACTCCGTCAGAACTTCGTGGAGAGATTGACTTGTGGCAACAACGCTGGAAACATAAATCTAAGGCAGAGTGTCCATCTAGTGCGGTTGACAGCTTAATGCATGCTTCAGATGGTTTTTACCCAAACATCAAAGTTCTTCTCCACATTTTGTCTGTTCTTCCCGTGACTACTTGCACTAGTGAGAGATCATTTTCTACCCTAAGAAGGTTAAAGACATACTTAAGGTCAAATATGGATGAGGAACGATTAAATGGTTTGGCCATGTTAAATATTCATCGAAGCATAGAAGTTCATCCTGATGAAGTTTTGGAGAAATTTGCTCAAAAGAATAAGAGGAAAATGCAATTAATGCATTTATAAAATATGAGGTACGTTTGAACAATGTTTTGTATAGGTTTTATAGTTATTATTATTATTAATTATTATTATTATTATTATTAGTAGTAGTAGTAGTAGTAGCAGTAGTAGTAGTAGTAGTAATTACTGTTGCTTTAAAAAGATACTTGCTATTGACATTATATAATTTTAATTTTTGTGGATTTCTAGAGTTATTTAGGTGACTACGCTGAGAAATTGATCAGACAAAAAAAACTATCACATTGCTATAATGCATTTTCAAACGTTCTAAAATATTCTTATTTTACTTAAATAATAAGCTTACATTATTAGTAATTATGTTATTTATAATTAGCTTGACCCCCCTATGAAAATTTTCTGGATCCGCGCCTGGTTGTGCAGTATAGTAAATATTATGTTCATACAGTTCAAGGAGGAGGCTGAGGACAGGCGGTCTGTGTTCACTGGAAAAAGGCATGGACCTTACGTAGGACCTGGTAATAAACAATACCGTACAGTTAAATTTGTTAACTGCTTCTTATATGTTGAATGTCGCTATTGTCTTTGAGAAACGCTAGCTCGTGCTATATTATATATATATATATATTTCTATAATATATATATATATTTCTATAATATATATATATATTTCTATAATATATATATATATATTTCTATAATATAACAAGATTTAGGGTGTTATCAATATATACATATATATATAATAGAACAAGCGCTAGGGTTTTATAAAATATATATATATATATATATACAATGTGCGTGTCTGGTCTAAATCATTCGTATCCCAGTTTGTGGAAATATTAGCCGGTACTAATTTACAGTACCTTAGCCCAGGGGACGCCCGAATGTACAAACCATACATACTTTTAGTGGAAACTCTTTCCATGTCCCAATGAGATGAGGAGATAGTGGTGATAGTAGAGTAGAGTAGAGTAGAGGTGATAGTGAGTATGATGGTGTGGAACCAGTGTAAATCTTAAACCTAACTAAGCCTAACCAACCAAACCCTGGGGACCAGTGGGATAGTCTCTTTTCAGTTAAATCACCCATGATAACAGCCGGGTATCTAACCTGGGACCCTTAGGTTTGTATTCAGGTTCACTGACCACCATACCACGGGGCCGGCATGCCCTATAGACTACTGTAAATGTATGATTCAAGATTTGTAAAATATATTATTTTATCACCAAAGTTACAACATATTAATTTAATCAAAAATCTCTTCTAAAAAAATATGGCTATGTAATACCACCCTGAGCGAGTTTATCAGGTTCTTGAATATGTTTTTGGAAGCAATGGGTCATCGCCCGAGCCCCGCTTAGTCTTAAATTCAATAACCAATTGTTAAATATAGATTTTTTCGTTATAGTAGAGACGCTTGAATGAACCTTAGGTGTTTTACCGTAAACTGTATTTTTACTTTCACTCCATGCAAATGCGAGTACTCTTCACTTAAATTATACCTTTAGTATACCTAATACATGGAGTAATTAGTAAATATTCATATACTCCGAACGGTTAGAAGGATGCGATGCTTAGCTTGATATTACTAAGAAAACTATTTATAAAACTTTATATTTAGCTAAAGAAGAGGCAAAACCATTTCAGTGTTCCGCTTAACTCATTTTTAGGGTCAGAATACGGTTCATCCAAAATATACTCAAATGATTTCAACAGGAATCTTTTTCCTTTACAACCCTATTGTGTGAGTTCTATTAATATAAAAAATTGTGTAAAAATGCAACATTAGTTAATTTTCAATAACATTTTAAGAATTTTTGCGGAGCTATGAGACTAGGCTTGATGAAAAAGGCTCTAGATTTATCCATCCTCTAAAAATACAGTAATTTTTTGGTAAACTCACAACAGAAAACGTTAAAATATTTGATAGCTAGCACCGAGCTGTCCTCTCAGAGGTCTGGTCGCTACACATGGTCGCTACACATGGTCGCGGTGACCACAGTTCGTGCGACCATGTCACCTAGTACGTGGCATGACAAAGGGTGGTTGTAGGTGAAGGTCAAAGGGTATAAAAGCTTAGACAGAATAGAGAGGTAGTTCCATAAAATGACACAGACCATTGTGTTTTAAACCTTGTGGCCTGACAGTGATTGATACTTTCTCATTGACTGAAGTGGCTGCCTTAATAAATAATGGGTCTACTTTTCAAATTTCAAATTTTCAAATTAGGCCTACTGTGTTGTGCTGTGAAACAAATCAACAATGAACAAAAATGACACACACGCTTTCCATTTAACGAGTCATTTTATATAATTTCATAACAGTAATTGCAGCAGCCTCCGTGTATCTCCCCACGTAATATATCCAAGAGTGGCTTTGTAGCACGATATTTTAACGTGTTAGCAATCTACATATAATAGTACCAGCATTCGTCGTTGATCGTATAGTGGATTTAGTATTAAAACAGATAGGCTTATCAGTTCAATTCCTTAATTTTTAATTACTTTATTTCTTGCAATCACATAATAATTCAAATTAACTATAAATCACATCATTATAATATTGAGACTTCCATCCAAGTGCCGTTGAAATATAACAATTAAAAATAAACAAGTGAACAAAGCACTAAGCACCCTCCCTCGTTTACAACCCCCGGCGAATTGCCAAAATACAAGATGTCCAAACATAGGGCTGCCGGTCACACACTAACATACCTAGATGTAGGAATTACATCATCTTTGGAAATTTCTACAAAGGATTCAGCTACACAACAGGCTCAGACTATTTTCAACACCAAACAGGTACTGTAATTTCTTAAATATAGTTCCCTTACAATGTACAGAATTATTTAAATGTTACAGCTTAGTAAAATACTTACCCGCCTCGGTGGCGTAGTTAGCTAACGCGCTAGTCGTGTTGGGCTTGACTGCCGAGGACGGTGAGATCGAGGTTCAAATCTCGGTCGGGTGAACTGGGGTGGTTTTTCCTAAATGATTTTCCACTCTCCCTCCACGCAAATGCGAGTTCACTTCCTCTCAATTTAACCTTCCCAATTCCTAATCCATTAGCGTAATTAGTACTTAGCGTATAACCCGGACGGGTAGTAAGACATGTTGCTAAATAATAATAATAATAAGAAGAAGAAGTAGAAGAAGAAGGAAAATACTTCATTGTACTGTACATTAACCGTCAGAATGGAGTGTGAAGTAATACATAAGGAAATATTAATTATATTCCTAAGTACTCATCTTAACGAATACTGTAACTCTCGTTTTTTGACAATAAACCAGACTTGGTTAGTGCCTAAAGTGTTTAACGTAATAGGCTATTTTCAAAGAAGTAGAAAAAAAAATTAACTTAAATTTTACAGTCCAATTTTCATAAGAAGGTTTTTTTAATAAAAAACATATAGTTTGTGGTCAAAATTGATGAATTGTTACTATTTACTAAATGTTATTCTATAGGTATTGACATTTGACGTATGAATAAGTGTCTTCCAATGAACATAAACCCTAAATGTGATATAAAGCGTTTTACAATTCAAGTCTCAATCTTTTCCCGCTTATCTGTACGTCTCAGTTTGTTACATATTCATAACCTGATAAGAATCTCCAATCTATTAAAGCTTCGAATGCGAGACACTTTTTTTTTAAACCTCAATCAATGGAATAAGTGACAAACATTTTATAGGGAGGGTTTTCTCACATTACGGATAAAGAAACCCAATTTTGCATTCACTTTTTATTTACGAAGATAAGAAACACGTCATCCTTAAAAAAAAAGTACTTACTTTTGCTTGCCCTATTATTGTATTAAATCTTTTAAACAGGTCGGTTATATGCTTTGGAACTAATAATATTACATTTCCTGAGATTGCGTTTTTTACAAGCGGACTTAGTTTTTTCCTCGAGTAATGGTTATTGCAACCGTTTTAATGTTGACGTTTTATGAACGAAATATAAATAAAATTTAAAGGTACAGTGTTTTTCTTTTACTTCTGCTTCTTTTTATTGTTACTTTCTGTTTTAAGAAGAGATTATTTTTGTGGTGCACTTCAGTTAGATTTATATATTTTTTAAAACGCTATTAAAATTACTACGAATTTTTATAGATGAATAGTAAAATTTATTTTTGTTTGTGAGGCAAAACTGCTTCTAGGCTATAATATTTTTAACTATAACCTGCCAATGTACTTTTGGACACTTAGTGGGATGCCTCGTTGTTTTTTTTGTTCCAAAACCAATGTTAGGATCATTCAATGAATCATTATTCTCAAGCATGTTCCAATAACTCACAAAAGGAAAGTTTGCCATGGAAATAAGATGTCAGGCACGTCAAAAATGAAGTTTACGCTGTATGTCAAAAAGGTACGCTCGTTAGTCTATCTATGTATAAAATGAAAATAAACTTTAAAGGTTTTTTTAACGTGTTTTACTAACCATTCGACATCCACGTATTTACACTGAAGGGATGGGGATTGAGAAAGGTAGAATTTAAAGTAAAATGTAGCTCATCTTGTATGGAGGGAGAATGTAATAACCATTTAGTAAAAAGCTACATCCTGCACTCAAACCAGACCACTCTTAAGCCATAAAGACAGAGCATGTGAGTTTCACCCTTTATCCCTCGTTCCCACCAATGCAGGGTTTAAGGCATATTAAATAAAGCAATAAGGGAATGAAAAGAAGTTTGTAATTTTGACTCCTATTAACTTATATCTCAAAATATGTTATATACATGATAGCAAATACTTGACACAGAAGTTGTGTAAGAAATAGGAATAGTAGCCCACTAAGTTACTAATAGATATTTTTTATATATTTTTTTATGAAAATATACAAACTTCTCCCTTCTGTGATTCATCTTCATCCGAATTGTGATCCTACACCCCCAACCCCACCCCCCGTTGATCCCATTTTCTCTATTGTTACATCGTTTTCCCATTAGATAGAATGATTTCTCTAAAAAAAATGTGATGTGATTAGTAGCCCAACATATACTTGCGCAAATTTTGAATTTTTTTTAGCCGTCTTTTTGTAAAATCTCCTAGTTGGACATTTTTAGAAGGTCCCTTGGTCATCCATCCACTCCTTAAATCCCTGCGTGAGTCCTCGCTAATAGGTGAGGGGGTGGATTGTGTTGACATTTAGGGGGGTGAGCCGAGGCTATAGGGGTAGGGGGTGACATTGTTACAACATGTCAACGGGGTGGGGGGTCTTATCAACTGCCAGTATCCTTTTCAAACACACCCTCTAATGTTTCAAGGTAAAATATAGATCATCTCACACGCGCAACATAAACCAACTGTCGTCTGTAATCAACGGTTCACGGTGGGAGTGAAGGGCTCGTGGGTTACGGAGAGCAATTTTAGAGTTTTTATAGAAAAACATTATTTCGGTCAAAATCATCTAGTAGAAACATAGAACTTAAATTTCCTCACATGTTGACCTCAACATTTCTTGAATATCTGTCGAGGGTGTCCTGAAATTTAATGACTTGTTCTCTTCATTTACAAAGTTTCTAGTTTATTACAGCTACGCTCATAACGGATATTAAGGAACTGTTTATATCGCGTTGTTAATAAATTTAAACTCTATATTTTTATTTTGGTCAAAAAAAGTATTGCCATAAAAAATGCAAAAACGCTTGCCTTTTCTTACCTAACTTACTCCCCCCCCTTAAGATTATCTTGCCATAATACATACAGCTATTACTGTTTAGGTTGTGGTTTATATATTTTTTTGTAATTGTTACATTCAGGTTACAACAATGCTATTAAGAAAAAAGTGGATTTTGGAAAGAATAGAGTAAATGTATTGGCACTAGAATTTAGAGGAGATAGGGAAAACGAACTAATAATTCACATGTTGACGACTACCTCCAGCCCACCTATTGTTCAGTTTTCATAGGAAGGGCCTTTAATAAAATGCGCACAATTTTTTTGCTGCCAAAATTGATAAAACTGTACAATATTAATGTTATTTTACAGGTATTGATAACATGTATTAGAAGTAACAGCTAAAGATAACATTATTTGACGTATAAATAAGTGATAATAGATCTGCTAGCTTTTCAAGTTGTCAGATAAGGCCTTTCTAGTGAAGATTTCACTGTTACTGAGATTCAAAACTAGACGTTCCTGTCACCTAATTTGAGCCTAATAGTTTATACCATATATTTATTTGTCTTACATAGTTCTACTATCCGTTTGGGTTGTACACAAACGCCCGTAGTCTAAGGCATCGGGCTCACAAGGGATGTAAAGGTTTTTAAAAAATACGCCTGAGGAGAACAACCTGAAGTTTTAATAAGTTAAAACGCCAATTCTTTACTTCTATGAGTTTTTGTTTTAGGGATACTTACTAAGATAATCACGTTGCTTAAGACGTTGATCTTATGACGCATACAAAATTAAAAAAATAAATTAATACCTTATACATTTCTTAGCCCAGGAGATACAAAGTAAGCAAATATATATACGTTACATTTATATGATTTTTAATGTGTCCTTTTCTACACCGGAGTTTGAGCTGCCTTTTTAAATGGGAGAATAGTTATCTTTTAAAATGCAAGATATAATGAAATAGAGATGTAGAACGTTACCTATGAAGGTTTTATTTGCAAAAAAACAAACATTTTACCTAAAAAGGTTAATACGAAACAAACAATAAAACTATACAAGAGATGACAGTATATAATATTCCGTAATTTATCTTTGTATTTCAAGAATATATTTTTATTGGTGATTAAGTTAGATGAAAATAAACGGTGGTGTGCACCTCACAGGGTTTTTCTTTCTTTTAGCATAAGATATACATTTTCTAAAAACACGTAAAAGTGGTAAAACAAAATAATATACATTTTTGTGGAAGCACTCCACCAAAGAGTATGAATTAAATAATAAATACTTTTAGAGAAACATTGAGAAAAGTGGAACATCACTTTCCACAAACGAGGATAACAATAAATCTGATATTTCAAAGGCTCCCATAGAAAGTATATTTGTTTGTAACTTAAAACTCTCTATATTAATAAAAGTCTAATGGTTTGTATATATATATATATATATAATGGTACATATATATGTCTGTATATCTGTCCAGAGATTTTTAATACCGCTCAATTGTCTAGAAATCTGATATTTGGTTAAATTGTAGAGGAACTACTCAAGAGGTGAACCAATTTACTCAAACTTGAAAATTGGTAAAAAAAAAAAAAAAAAAA
>CABFWB010005672.1:32003-42192 GCA_902151455.1 Timema bartmani | reverse complement strand
GTGTTTTTAATAGCAACATAATACCATAACCGCCAAAGGCTAAAAATAATTATAATATTAAACACCTCTAGAAGCTCTCTGAAGTGTTTTTTCATGGCAACATAACACAACTGCCGAAGGCTGGAAAAAATTATAATATTAAACACTTATAGAAGCTCTCCGAGGTGCTTTTTATGGTAACACAGCCCCCTAATTTGTACTTGTGCTTTAATTTTGATATTGTTTGAACCATAAATAAAGTTTTTTCACTAAATATCGGGGGAGGGGGGGATTTGAACTCCCCCCCTCCCGGCTACGGCCTTGCTTTTCTCCATAGCTCTTCTTTCAGTTTCGTTCTCATGTAGTGTGGATTGCTTGTATCTTACAACATGGATTATCTCGAACTAACTGGATAAGCTGTTCCATCGCAATATTGCACTTTGTGGAGGACACAGGAAAACTGTACCAGTACTACAACCAGACCAAGGCACGACTATGTTATTCCTATACTGCACCCAGGCTGTGTCCAATGAGCGGTGCGGCTGAAAGATGAAAGATGAGGAATACCCCTCAAGAATAAATTTGATTTTTGTTAACAATTACAATCAATTACAATCAATTAAAAATAAGAAAAATTCAATGTTTTATTTCTCAAGACTTTTCTTTGAAAAACAAACATTATAAATGACAGTGCCATCCTACGGCTGAAGGTAACACTTTTTTTAAACTAGTCAGTAACGTCATCCCTATACACGAGTATACGTGCTTTCTAAAAAAATAAAATCTAACTTACCCCCTTTTTTGTGGCTAGTGGGAGTGCCATGACATGCATGCCTATAAGCTTAGCTATCAGCTTATGTTCATTATTAAATTATGGTTGAGGAAGGTATAATTTAGAGATAAAGTGTACCCATATTTGTGTGGCGGGAGAGTGGGAAACCCTTTAAGAAATAAACAACAGTTTTCCCAACCTACATTCTAGCTCCGAGCCCCTATCACCTGCAAACCAGACAAGATGAGTGATGCCTGAGCACTGTTTCAGCCGACGTAAAGTCTTTTCTCCAAAGACACTCGATTAGCAATCAGTAGCATCCTCTTTTCCTTTCTCTGTGCTCCAGTCGTGAGAAGAGCCAGTGGGATGAGGTAGGGGAGAGGCTTGTGTGTGTGTTATTTGAGTGACTCCCTCATAGTTCACAGTTGCTGCTGCTGTGTACAAGATACAAGAAGTTGTGACTAGTGGTTGTTTCACAAACATCGGTGACAACGAACACAGGAACTGGTGTATATACAAGGTAATTTACAAATCTTAAATGTTAATTATCTTACTTACACACATTGATGGACAAGATCTACTTAGAAGCCATTTCAAATTTATGATCAAATGAACGAAACACAAAAAGCGTGATAATATACAAGGCTGTCATAGAAAGTAGGTATTCTTTTTAAAATTCGATTAGTGTTTGAGATTAAATAATTGCAATCGGATCGTTGGACCCGTCAAAGTTGGTGTACTTTGTTTTACTATAAAACTGAATGCCGAACCGGTCCTTAAAAGGATATCAATTCTGACTGAACGGAGAACACACCCACACGTTTAGTTTGATTGTCTCATTGCGTTTCAAACTATGAACCTTGATGATTTTAAATAGGCATATTTGAAAACTAGCTGTGCTTCATTCAAATGAACTCCGCGGTTAGAATTGTGTTTTTACTATTTTAACCCATACAAACACTTGTAGACCTAGTTAGGATAAAAGATTAATCTCACGCTTGATTCTTAGTCACAATGTGTACATTTAAAAAAACAACTTTTTAGTTTAAATTTATAGTCAATCATGTAGTTTAAATTTATAGCCCATCACCGAGTAGCAGTTCCCTTGTGAGTGAATTCAAAACTAAACGAGTGCTTTGAAGGTTTGCATCTGTAATCGAGTTTCACAACTTCTAGCAACACACATACACACACACACACTTTAAAACCGTATTTTGAGTATTTAGCCTATATTAAAAAAAAATTGTTTGTTTAATTTGAAAGCCTGCATTCTACAATCCAATTATTGACCAAAAATAATTTATTTACTATGTATTTATATAATTTTAAAATCAATAAATTTATTATTTATATTACATTATATTTTGATTATTTAAATTTTGATAAAAATGAACAAAGAATTGAATTTAAACAAATAATTTAGAAATAATACCTACTATGAGGAATAAGTTTAATTTTTGACTAACCTATTTGTTGAGATAAGAAGAAAGATTGAATTTAGGGGAAATAAAATTCTTCAATACTGGACAAACAAATAGCTACTGTATTTCAACTAATAGGGAAATCTTAAACACAACACACCAATACTATCTCGCTCAGAGAGGAATTTATTTTGAGAATAACAATTTAATTTATATTTAGTTTTAAGATTTTTATTCGAGAAATAATTTTATTGGTTTTAGTATAATTTTTAATGAAATAGTATTTTAATTTATTGATTTATAGTTGATTATGTTGTAAAATATAATTTGAAATAGTTTGACATTTTTTTAAGTTTTAAGTAGATTTTATTTATTGTACATTTTGTATCAGGGTAGGTTAAAATATTAATAATTTTATTTGTCTCGATTTAATAAGAGTTAATAGTACATGATAATTAATGTTTAACTATTATTTTTAATTTACTATTAGAGGTGACAAACTATTTGATTATTAAGGTATCTAATTTTTTAAGAGTTTAATATAATTCAGTTAATTGATTTTAATAATTTTATTTTGTAATAGGACTCTCTCTATAATTATTATACAAAGCAGTATAGGTGCGGGTGTGATTTGTTCCATATCAACTGTGTTTAGTAATCTCACACTATTATTATTATTTCTATCATGGTTGTATTTACAATCATTATTATGCGTTTTTCACTCCTCTTTGCTGATTATGTTAATGTTGGGCAACACCTACTAGGAAGACCACGGGTGGCTTCCAATATCTTCAGACTATCTTATACCTCGCACAGACACAACACTAGGTCTCCCGACCATTTAACCGATCACTCTTAAAGGGGAATCACGCATTGGCCTATCACCAATTATATATTTTTGGCAATGCCGGGGCTCGATATAGAGACCCATGTCTTATCAGGCAACCACACTACCGACTGAACTTGGGCGCCAAACCTGTCATTTGCTGACTAATTTATTTTTACAGATCTAGATTCAGTTTTGTTATATCCCAGTGCAAGGTTCTGTTAAATTCCAGAACAAGATTCTGTTGAGTCCTACAAACCTCCCAAAGGGGCGATACAAAAGTGTACTGCCATCTTCAATATTAGCTTTAATAATTGAGGGAGCCCTTTCTATTGAGAAAAAAAAATTAAGGTTTACAAAGAAAAATACTTAGAATATTCTTACTTTCTATCTATAAATGGACTAAAATATGTGTGAACATGTGAGATTCTTGACTAGTTTTTTGTCACTCTTCTAAGGAATCAAATAAACTGATCAGAAATTAGACACCTTATCCCAAAAGTAAAAACACATTTAAAAAATTTTGATACTATCAACATTATGCCATGGTTTTTTGAATCTATACAATCACTAAATTAGTTATTTAATCATCCATAACATATAATATATGTCAACCAAACTTAGGTGGTCGCGTGGTGTGAGTTCCCCCTCAATCTTAACAAATATTTTCATAATAGTGGGCTAAGTTCCACGGCACCACGGTAAAAACTGTTGCAAATTAATCACTGAGTGTTGAATGAAAATTTTGTTTGTTAAAGAATTTGAGGGTGAGGCAGGCAGACAGGCACCTCTAGTCTGTAAGGACATTGAAAGTAGCAAGGATCTGAAGAATTTTAGTCCAGAACTTGTCTCGTTGTTGAATAACTAGCAGCCAACATATGTGGCAAAAAGCAGTCACATCTGGTTCCCAGGCGACATCAACTTCACATTACATTTCCTTCGATACGAGCTCTGAGCAAGTTATGAGGGTCTGAGTTGGGATTGGAGAGAGCCGATATGAATACATGGAGGGTACGTGGAGGGTCGATATGAATACATGGAGGGTACGTGGAGGGTCGATATGAATACATGGAGTTGGAGGGTCAATATGAATACATGGAGGGTACGTGGAGGGTCGATATGAATACATGGAGGGTACGTGGAGGGTCGATATGATTACATGGAGGGTACATGGAGGGTCGATATAAATACATGGAGGATACATGAAGGGTCGATATGAATACATGGAGGGTACATGGAGGGTCGATATTAATACATGGAGGGTACGTGGAGGGTCGATATGAATACATGGAGGGTACATGGAGGGTCGATATGATTACATGGAGGGTACATGGAGGGTCGATATGAATACACGAAGGGTACGTGGAGGATCGATATGAATACATGGAGGGTACGTGGAGGGTCGATATGAATACATGGAGGGTACATGGAGGGTCAATATGTAATACATGGAGGGTACGTGGAGGGTCGATATGAATACATGGAGGGTACGTGGAGGGTCGATATGAATACATGGAGGGTACGTTGAGGGTCGATATGAATACATAGAGGGTCGATATGGATACATGGAGGGTATGTGGAGGGTCGATATGAATACATGGAGGGTCAATTTCCAAACAAATTAAAACAGTAATGATCGTTTTAAAAAGAAATATATCTCTTAATTAAAACATATGTACTTAATACCAATATCCAATTACAATATAGAAGTACAGTATTATTATAATACCAATGTAGGTATTTATCCTGTTTTGTTCAGCAAGTTTTAATAATGCAGATCAGTGTTATAGCGTTTTCTCCCGTTTATATATCAAACACGTTTCCAAGTCTCACCCCTCTAGTGAGTTGTGTTCCAACTCTCACCCCTCTAGTGAGTTGTGTTCCAAGTCTCACCCCTCTAGTGAGTTGTGTTCCAACTCTCACCCCTCTAGTGAGTTGTGTTCCAACTCTCACCCCTCTAGTGAGTTGTGTTCCCTGCACTAACTCTCTGAGAGTTGGTTAAAATGGTCTGGCTCTTAGTAAGTACTTTGAGGTGAATCTTTTTCACACAGTCAACTAAAACTAGTATGATTACATTTGATCAACTCTCTCTCTCACTCTCTTTAGACTTTTGATTATTTATGACAAATTTAGAATTTGACAAGAGTATTATTTTTCTGCATTTAAGCACTCAACAGTTACATTTCTTATGTTCTCTGTTATATTTGAGTACTTTTTATTTATACATATTTATACTTTTACGTTCTAAGACTAGTTGGTTTTCAAACTAGAATAGAGGGATCGATGTTTCTATTTGAATATAACTAGAAAGTTTAGTTGTTATGTTTCAATCGACTCTTCCTATGTTTCAAAACTTGAGATAGCAATGCTCTAGTTTAATGGCACATGCCATTTGTACTTTGGAGCCAAGCTATTTGCTCACTTGAATCAACTTTGTTTCTTATCTTGGAAGGTTTGACACGCGCTTGGATTGTTGACCTAATGAAACATGTTCGCATTTGTTTCATAACTTGATTTCCTATTCACTACCACTAATTTGTTCAAATAGGTCTTTAAGGAAAGCCTTGGAGGGTAGTGGAGTACTTTCTCTTTGGACTCCGGGCTTCGATCCCGTCTTAAGCGAAGGGATTTTCCATCATATCTCGAAACAAATAACGGTGCAATCCCTAAAATGTACCTTTCCTAGCCATAAACGTTCCGTAAAACCTGTGTTCCGAAACTAAAGTTCGGTTAACAGCGCATTTTCCCACGTATTCAAGTATCGTAAGTTTAACTCCCATATAGATTTTAATATTTATTTAATATTTGTTTTTCGTTTCCTAAAATGACAAATTAACTGTTTTATGCCTGTTGTATTAAGCTACTATGATCCATTAATAAAATACATATCTGTGTCTAGACGTCGAACTCGTCTATTGGCCGCCCCTCTTTAGATTACAGTACAAGCTCTTATGGACTCTTACCATCTCTTTCCAACCCATTAGTTTCCCCGCTAACGTTGTCCTTTTTCTAACTAGCGGAGCTGCCATTTTGTAGCTTAAAAATGACCATCGTTATTTCTATTAGATTAGCATGCCATATTATATAACATTCACTGATGCATCTAATGAAACCTATATAAATTACAAAAGAACATTAAAACCCCCTATTTTTCACAAAATATGAAAATAAACATTGTATCTCAGTTTCACGAGTTTCCAAATATATCACATCCAAAGTCTCGTTACAGTTGTGTGGGAGAGCTAATCATTGTATGGAGGTTGTATTAAGGCAGAGCGGGTAAAGTGTACGCACATAACTTTGTAAAGGACATAAGCAATATTATTTTATTATTTTATAAACATAGTTAACATGCGTGTTTTCAGTACATACTTTAGATTGATAATAAATGAGAAATATATATATATTTAAATTGTCAAGATGAGATATGACTGTGTAAACAAAACTGTGCAAATGAGTGCTCTAGTCGTCCAATAGTAGGTTACTCAATACGTGGTTCAAGAGTACGCAGTAGTGTCGGAGAACATGCTCGTGCAGGGGCCGAGCGTTACTGTACATGGGTTGAGGAAAATATTCATTACTCGAGTATTTTTGCGTAAGTTATCGTAAATATCAATTTATCCAAAATAGGGGGGTAGATAGCTCATCGATTTCCTCAACTCGTGCACTACTGGATAAAAGTATCAAATTTGGCACATAAGTATTAGGTATATAAGAGAACATTTTTAGAGGTAGGGCATAAATAATCTCACATATTGGTTCAAAACGGTGGCCAAAAATTTATTTTCAACTTTAACTTTTGAAATAGATGTTGTAGAAAATAATGTTTCAAATAAAAAGTGTAGGACAAACTGTTTTAGATTTTAAATAACCTTGCAATTTTTCGATTAATTTAATGATAAAAGAGATAATTAAGTAATTAAATTTTTTAGAAAATTTCGCATTTTAGGAATTCTTTGTTTAGAAAACTTCGGTTGGAGCTCACTATGCCAGTTAAGAATATATATTTTCTAGGAGGGTTTTAAATTGTTTCATTAAATACAATGCTAAGGAAATAAAATATATTAACGATAAAATATTTATTGAATCTTGGGTACCTTATTCAAACTCTCACGCCAGGTTTCTAATCGGTAACTTCATTCTTCTATTAATAGGAGAACAGTTGTGAAAAAGGCGGGCTTCTAGCGTCAGTTGTGAAGTGAAGTTTAGATTGAGAACTTCGAACTTTGAACTGTACATCACAAGTATAAAGAATATGGCACCATGGTTTTTTACATTTGATCATATTCACTATGCTAGGTGGCTTTCAGTACACTTGCAGGACACGGAAAACCTTCCAAACTTAAATCCTGACATCTGCAAAAAATCTATGGATGGTAAATTTACGGCAAACATTACTAGAAAGCCATTATTGTATATGACCCTTGACCAAGCTCACTAACAACTAAACTATTATAAAGGGAGATGGAGTGGCAATAGGCTTAACTCAATATCCAGATGCACTTCAAAGATGGAGGGTGGCATGGTCAAAAGTGATAAATATGAACGCCAAAGAGCACATCCCTTATAAATTAAATTATGATCAACACCATGAAAATGAACCCTCATTCTAACGAAAGTTTTTCCTTGATGTGAGAAATGTGGTGAGGGAATTTAAAAATCTGGAAATCCTTATGAAGATACTAATTGTGAGCTCAGTAATGTAATAACGAAATACATTGCAGCGGAAAATGTCATTAGACACATGTTTAAGCTAAAGGAGACTGGATAGGTAAAGTTTACAGAATATGTTTCCTAGCGTTTGAAAAAGACATCAGTTCCAATTTAAGAACCAATAAATAAAAACAAGTTAATGCTGTTCCTAGAACCATGAAACAAGGATGCAAACATGGTTAAAGTGATTTTGAAACAAGCAAAGATTGGTGCAAGTCTCCTTGTGAAACTCTACATTGGACGTCAGCATAAAGGCTCAAACATGTAACCCTTCTTTATGCACGAGAATCAGGACTTCACAACATCACTTTCAGACTGTGATAAGAAAAACCTCAATATCAGAACTCCTTCGGTGTTTTAATAAACTCAATGAACATCGTGATGAAGAGAAGTCTCAAGCTTCAGCTGTGATTAATTATTGATGGGCCGGCGATGGTCCACATAATAAATCCTGGAGAAACTAAGACCTTGCAAGATTATGGTGAGAAGTTTGCCAGAATACTTCTTCACGAATGGGCAGTCAACAGATTGACGGTGTGTTCTACGAAAATCGAGAAGATAGCCAAGGATGGCTTGTGGAACAGGAGTACGACAACGAGTGACTGCGGATACTCCGATTCCTAAGAATTAGAAAGGTTTCTTATCTGTGGACGTATTATAAAACTTATGGAGATATGTAAACTATTATTATTTCACTTCTCCATACTTCGATACCGTTTCACCTGATTTTTTTTTTGAAATAGTACATCAAGTGTAGTGTTTTTAAAAATGTAACATCGTTGATTTTCAATTTGAGTCTGCCGCCCGGTTGTGTGTGTCTGAAGTCATATCCTCCACAGCTCAGCGACCGATAAATTCCTCGCAGTACCACAAAGGGTTGTTATGACTGGCGTCACAAACTAGTTTTCAAATAAACATTTTTTCAGTGAGAAAGCTCTATTTACAGTGTGATATCCAAACCGAACTGCCAACAAATCTATCAGGCCTACTGTTTATTTTATGTTAGCTTAATAAATTGGGTTCATTGTGAACACGGTTTTAAGTTTGTTTTTACAGTTAAAATTTTATTTAAAAAATTACTTACAACCCGAAGAAGCAGTAAAAAAAAGTTGAGGGTGCCCTGATATTAAGACGCGGAAGAAAATAAACCTTTATACATAAAGCTGAAAGTATGACTGTCCGGAAAAAAAATACTTCTAAATGAAGTACCGAGCTGAACTTTGGCAAGAAATTATAGGTCTTGACCCTTTTAACCAGAAAAATCTTAAAATGGGAAATTCCAGAATGAGTCTCCGGTAAATAGAAGGGATCAATCTAAAATACATATTGTTATATTTGATTTTTAAGAGAGAGTTGGAGAAAGGGGAATCAGCAGGCTTTAAATATTTCCAAAATTAATGGAAACAACTACTTTTAAGTGTGGTGAAAAACTAAAATCCAGCTGGCTGGTAAAGAAACCACGCCAAATAACACTCAAAGTAAAAAAAAAAAAAAAAAAAAAACGTATTCCAATAGGAGGGTGTGAACAAAAGTTTTTTTTTTTTAGGTTTGATAGAGAATTTAGATTTGCCGGGAAGGTTCAAAATGGGTATAAATAATTGTATAATATATTAGTTAGAAAAAAGATTGAATAGTATTTTAGTAGCTACTGAGCGATTAAAAAAATTAAATAGCTCATAATATTTTGTTCAAATTAGTACCTTGGAACTATTTTACATGATAAAAGTAATACATGTTGATTTTTCTAATAAATTAAGGGTGGCTTACTCATGAAAACTTTTGGAAAATATGAAGGTTTTCAAAAATAGGCCTTTAGATTTAGTTCAAACAGTTATTTTACAATTAAGTTTCGTGATATAATAAGATTTTTTTAACGAGAAAAAATAGTTTTAGAATAGCTTACAAACATGTACTTTTAAAAAAAATTGAATTAAAAAAAGAGTTTGAATGATTCTGTTTAAAATGTATATATGATGTTTAAGATGAACCAGACAGTATGTTTTTCTGAGGACTTACTTAGGGGTAGTTTATTACTGAAAACCAATCTTAGAACATTTTGTTCCAGGCTATATGAGAAAGTCTGTGCGATTATGTCGTACCATTTATTTGAAAAAACAGTGAGAAACAGACAAAGGTGCGCAAATCAAATGTTATTTTGATATCTTCAATTAAAGAAAGGTGCTGCACTTCACCAGATATCTTCGATATTAATGGTTCCTGCTGCTCTCTATTAGACATTTGATGGGTTATATAGTACTCAAGTAGTTACAATTTCAAGTTGCTACAATTCTCTCTCCTCTTAGAATAAACTACTTATCATTCCACCTGGCCTCGAACCCTGGCTAATCATATCAATAAAATACATTTTACTAAATATGACATTTTGAACACCACAAACACAAGAATAATTTTATCTAAATAAAAATTAAATTAAATATGTTTATTATATATATATATATATATATATATATATATATA
>CABFWB010005672.1:0-30175 GCA_902151455.1 Timema bartmani | reverse complement strand
CAACAGCGTCAACTGTCTTCTATCCATGGCTAATCTTATATCATCAGTTACATTTATGAGTGCTGTGGTAGTGCTGTGATGGGGTCGAAACTCAGATTGGTAATTGTCTAGCAGCTTGTGATGATTTATGAAGCTATAGATTTGTCTGTGTACGATATATTCAAAGGCTTTTGATAGCGCTGGAAGTATACTTATAGGTCTATAATCTGTTACTGAAGAGGTTGGCAAAGGGGTTTTAGGGATAGGCCTCACTAATACAGATTTCCACAAAGATGTATTGATTTGTCACGAACCTGTTGTGTGGACTCTCTTGAACAAGGCACAGCTCTCGAAGGTCCTCTATTATTTTCAATGTTGTTACGGACACTCGACACTCGACACAGGTTCGAGACCAGCCGTGGTACAAATGTAAGTTTACTGACGGTAGATGAATTAATTAAGTTTTTACATCCTGAAGCGTCACATCTTGAGTCGGCCAACAATGTGAATACCACCCAGAAGCACCTGCACACAACTCATACACCACAAGTCTCTTACTCATTGCCAAGGATGCCAGGTGCCATGTCTTATCAAAATCACAAGGTCACGCTATTATCCACTTCTCACATTAATTGTGTTTTTTGTAAAGGTGACACTCATTCAATTTATTGCTGTCCACATTTCCAAGTCAAAACTCCATAAGAAAGATTTAATTTTGTAAAAGCTAATGGAATATGTTATTGTCTTGGTCACTCTCACACACTGAACAATTGTGAATCATCACGTTCATGTAACAAATGTAATAAAATACATCACACTTCACTAAATTTGAACTCAGACCCGTTTGAGGTCAATTAAGGTCACTCTACTCGTCCACCGCACAACACCCAGAGTTCTGCACGTCATCAAGCCTCAGCAAACGTATCAACTACAAATACTCCGTTTGTTGGTTTGTCACACGTACATAACACCGTGCTTTTAGCAACAACTCTTGTTAATCTGTCAACAGCTGATGGTGTGTCCCTTGTTCGTGGAATATTGGATTCTGCTGCTCAAAGTACTTTCATCACGGAACAATGTGCTCAATTGCTACAGGTCAAACGCACTCACGCCTCAAGGTCAATCAATGGTATTTCCCAAGCTCTGGTAAATACTAAAGGCCTAACTTATCTTAATATTTCGTCTCTGAATGAAAATATAATCTCCCAAGAGCATCCCATATTAATATTGGATAAAATAACTTCAGATCTTCCTCGTGCATCTATTTCACCTGACATAAAAAGGAAGATGACCTCCTTTGTCCTAGCTGAGCCCACATTTGGCACCCCTGCACCCATAGATATCCTCTTAGGTGCAGACTTGTTTGCACAAATTATGACTGGTAAACAATATATTCTCGGAAAAGACTTGCCCATTGCCTTTGGTACTGTTTTTGGTGTCGTCCTTATGGGACCCACCCCCTGATCTGCAGCCAGTGTACCTCCAGACCATTTTAATGGTGTCGCCACTCTGCTCTCTACCAATGATATTGACCTTCACTCCTCCTTACAAAACTTCTGGAAACTTGAAGTACCTCCACATAGCGTGGGTCTCTCTGGAGAAGAACAATTATGTGAAGATCATTTTGTCTCTACGCACACTTGAGATAATACTGGTTGATATATAATAAGACTCCCATTCAAGGATTCTCACCCCCCTCTCGCTGACTCATCAAACAATGCAAGGAATAGATTTAATGTTTTAGAACGATGATTTGCAGCTCATCCTCAATTAAGACAATTGTATGTAGACTTCATGGAGAATTAGGACATAACTACCCGCGTGCATCCAAAGTCTTACAAACACAAATTTTTGTAGGTGATGCAGTTTGTGGAGAAGACACCATAGAAGACGCGCTTCTTCTTCAAGATGAACTTACCAAGCTGTTAAAATTAGGAAGCTTCGAACTACGAAAATGGTCAAGTAATACGTCTCAACTTCTTGATTCAGTGCCACAGGACCATAGAGAAACACCTCTATTTTTGGACACCAGAACAACCATTGTTCAGCATTCTCGGGCTCCATTGGACACCTGACTTTGACAACTTCTCCTATCTCATGCGAGTGAACGGAGACGCCCACAAGTCTGCACAGCCTATCGTTCTCTCAATTGTGCCTCAAATCTATGATCCTTGCGTTGGTTAACTCCTGTCGTGTTCTAGGCGAAGTCTTTCATCCAGCTGTTATGAACATTAGGCCTACAGTGGTATGAACCCTTGCCTGCTGACATTGCTAAAAACTGGAAAAGATTTTTGAAGAATATTCCCGTTTTAGAAGCCATTAGCATACCACGCTATTTCTATCTCGCGTCTGCTACTAACATTCAACACCATGGGTTCTGTGATTCCAGTGAGGCAGGGTATGGATGTTGCCTCTACCTCAGATTTCTTGACCCAGACAACAAAGTGAGAGTTAGTCTTCTCATCGCTAAATCACGTGTATCCCCTCTCAAAAGAATTTCCGCTCACTTACTTGCCAAACTTATGCACTATTGCACTGATCTCTTATCACCACATTGCAAAATTGACTCAAGAACTGCTTGGTCTGATTCCATGATTGTCCTTTCGTGGATTCATACACCACCATATTGGCTCCAAGTGTATGTGGCCAATTATATCGCACAAATCCAAGAATGACTACCTCCTCACACTTGGATGCGTATCGCTTCTCCCCACAGCTCTGCGGACTGTGCCTCTCGAGGTGTATCCCTTACAGATCTCAACGATCATTCCCTGTGGTGGTCTGGTCCTCCGTGGCTCTCTCTTCCACCTGAACAGTAGCCTCTTTCTCGTTTCACTCCTGTGACCTAAGTGGCATTGCCCGACGTCAAACCCTCACCATTAAATGTTCTCATTGTTAATCCTTCTACTGATTCGATTCAAACATTACTGCTCAAATACTCGTCGTGGACAAAACTCGTCAACACAATGGCTTTTGTACTTCGCTTCCTTAAACACTGCAGATAAAAAGATCGCCAAACAGGACCCCTCAGCCCTCAAGAGCGCACTGAAGCCATTAATCGCATCTGCCAAGTTATCCAAGCTGGATCCTTCACCGCTGACATGGAACTCATCAAGGCTAAGAAACCATGCAGCATGAAACTTCAACGCTTATCCCCGTCCCTGGACAACCAGGGAATATTGAGAGTAGGCGGACGAATTAGTCGCTCAAATCTGGCTCACGAAGCAAACACCCTATCGTATTACCAAAATCACATCAGATTGTCAACCTGATCCTCGATCACCATCATCTCAAGCATCTCCATGCTGGACCTCAACTGCTGCAGTCTATTTTGTCCCAAAAATTCTGGATCCTCTCTGTTCGCAGCACAATTAGACTTCGAATTTGCAAATGTATTCGTTGCTTTCGCCACAAACCAAAGCTCATAACTCTAATGATGGGTGATCTACCTGAACCTCGAGTGATTCCCTCATGTCCATTTCTCAAATCTGGAATAAATTATGGAGGTCCATTCTCAGTGAAGTTACACACTCTCAGACGCCTCCAGCCTATTAAAGTCTATCTCTGTTTGTTTGTCTGCTTCTCAACTAAAGCAGTTCACCTCGAAGTCGTCACAGAGCTTACCTCGGATGCATTCATCGCTGCCCTCTCCCGCTTTGTCTCAAGAAAAGGGCTCTGTTCATACCTATATTCGGATGTGGGACAAACTTCATAGGTGCCTCTTATCAATTGAAGAAAACCATTTGCGATAATCTAGCTCAAGACCGCACTCAACAACAACTTCAACAGTTTGCATTACAACATTCCATCAAGTTTCACTTCCAACCTCCAGCCGCAATACATCGGGGAGGACTTTGGGAATCTGCGATCAAAAGCGCAAAATACCACCTCTCAAGCGTAATTGGAGATTACATATTGACCTTAGAAGCGTTAATAACGTTGATGACTAAAGTGGAAGCTATGTTTAACTCTATACCGCTAGTCCCTCTATCCACTGACTCATGTGGACTAGATGCTCTAACTCCGGGACACTTCTTGATCAGCACTCTTCTCTTTGCCTTACCTGAAACCGATGTATCTGATATACCATGCAAACGATTGAAAAGATGGAATTTAGTCAAATCACTATCTAAACACTTCTGAAAAAGATGGCATCAGGAGTATTTACACATCCTTCAGCAACGCTCAAAATTGACAACGCAGAAAGCTAACCTACAAGCAGGAGATCTCGTCCTCATTCATGAATCCTACACACCACCTCTGTCTTGGCATCTTGGACTGGAAAAGATGGCATTGTACGAGTTGTACATCTGCACACTCAAAGGGGAACACTTTCAAGGCCTGTCGTCAAAGTGTTTTCTCTCCCACTCAACTAGGGTTGTATATTGCTATTATCTCGTTCTTTTTAAGTTATCTCTTTGTTTTTGCCTTTTTTTTCTCTTTAATTGGTTTATCTTGTATTTTTGTTTCTTTCGTGATTGTTGTATCTTTTGTTATCATTCATTGAACTAGTAGTTCAAGGGGGGTAGTATGTTTAGTATGAATATATCTACTGAGCCAGCTGTGCTCCATTCTTTGTTTAATTATATTCATTAGCACTAGGTGTCAGCACCGCATTGGCCCTTCTTCCTTAGTGGCTCTAGGTTCGATAATCCCGCGTTTTTTCTTAGTATAACGGGAAAAACTGTGAGTTCAAGCGTCTTTTAGTCTTGGGACACACAGCCATGAAACTCTCTCGTGCGAAATAATTAATAAGTGCTCAAGAAACAAGATTGGTGTGCCCCAGCTATCATCTCAACACTCCAGGTATTCTCAGTCACCATTTGCAAAAGTAGTCTCATAGTTGATTAAATGTTTCTCTCTATGTTTGATAATTTAAAGCCTGTGTGAAATATCTCGTGTGTTAACACCGCACACAATACTTATATTAAGTAACTTTACACATACAATAATTAATATTTTTTATATTCAAACACACTGGCACGCTACACTAATTTCCACAACAATGACGTCACTCACGATCCACTGAACACACACGTGCTGCTCATTCAAAAAAACAGTTGTGACTGTTGGCTTAGTTAGGACATACTCTACATTTCCTAATCCTCTCGGTAACTTAACTGTAAACTTGATTGATTTTTTCCTGCCTGAACACAATTTCTCAGTAACAGCTAGTAGCTAAGTGCTCGTATATTGTAATTCGAACATTTCTTGCGGCGCATAAGGGGTCAATTACTCCCCTTTCTATGACTGCTTCTGTACTGAGTCCCATCTTCAAACTTCTTATTTAGGGAGTACTCTCGTTTCCCTAGTTTGGTAGTCTGCTTAGGTATATCAATTATTGCTAAGTTAGCTGCCCTTCAAAACTTGAAATTCAACCTGATAAAAATCCTCCCCTATATTAAAACTACCTCTTATCTCCCTGAGATTCTGCAGTTTATGTCCTGAAAGCCCCGAGATTTCAAATATCGGTTGATTAAGTTCACTTAAACGCTGTTTCTCTTTCCACAAAATTGATACTTCAACCTTATTGTCATTCAAAAATTGGCACCTTTCCGCCTCGTACACACCTACAAGCACGAGTTTATTTGCATTTTTTTTCGCCTACAGCTACAAAAGGAACTATCCTAATTGGGAATTGACATTTGTTTCTGTGCCAGCTACCTTCTCATTTGGGTAATTCTGTTGCTTATTTACCTTACATTCCCTTGAAAAATGACCTGTATTACCACAGTTGAATTTTTTTCCCTAGAGTGATCTTTTTATTTCAACTTATCTAGGCCCTTTTTACCATTTTTATCTTATTACATGAGAAACACTTGTCTGCTCCCTTTTTAATCTACTAACCAAAGATTTTTCAAATCCTCATATGTATTTGCCTTTATACTTTTCTAATCAGTGACAATACAATTTAGAGCTTTCTCACTTAGACGTAATTGTGTCACTACTAAGTGCTCCTCATTTGTCCAACCTGAAATTATTGCTGCTTGATCTGGTTTTTTACAAAAAAATTAACAATGTCTTCCTGTCATCCATGAAACATCAGCGAACAATTTTTAAATATGCAACTCGGTCTACACTATTCCTTTGTGCTGCACTAAGGTGCTCATTTATTATTTTAACTTCAGTCAACTGTTTAGCCAAAAGGTCATCAGCGGTTTGTAGGTCAACTTCCTGCCTTGAAACATTGATTGTAGCCATTTTTATTCAAATAAAAGTTTCTTATCTTACTTCCGGTGAGTGTTATTTGGAATGGGCTGTTCTCCTCACTTCCGACAGCACCTTGTCAAAGTCCGCTTTAACCCCTGTCACTTCTAACACAACTTTGTCACTTCCGACACTCATGACGACGCATGTTATTCTGACACTTTTGACGCCAGCTTGTCACTTCCGAAACTTCTGACAACAATATGTCATTTCCACCACTTATGACACCAGCTTGTCCCTGCCCTAGCTTGAACTAGTGATGTTTGCTAGTCCCAACCCCAGGATAGGGATTGGTAGATAGAAAGTTCTTAAGAGATGGTAAAGGCAATTGGTTCCAGTTTTGTGACTTTTTATTATAAAATGAGATTATGGACAAAAGGTATTCACAAGATATACAATAATTAATTAAATACACTTCGAGCAAGCTGTTGTCCCAACTTATGAGCCCTTGCCCTGGCCTATATGCCATTTCGTTCCTACATGAGTCTTAACTCCCCCTTAATCTCAACTCACTATTCATCAAACATGGGTAAACCCGGAAAACAGCTTGAGGCTACTCTATAGTAGGTCCAAATAAAGACTGCACACAAGACGCGTGCTCGCGGACTAAACTTCAACTTCCTTACAGGTAAACGTAGTCCTCCTCGGGTTCGTTTACTGTAGACATTTTCTTACTTGCTTCTACAAAAACACATCTAGACACTTCCACGTTCAAATACAAAAATCTAACCTGCTGACAACTACAATATAGAAATAATAATAAACACAATAATACAGGATTAATGGGATCAGTAATTCTTCAAACGTATTGCTACAAAGTTTATAAACATTGTATAACTTTCTAACGTTCTAACCATAAGTTTCTAATATAAAACTTGTCTTATGGCCACTGCGCGCTCCGTAAGACCTGTAGGTAGGGTATGGGGTTCTATTAAGTCCCCACATGCCCTGCAGGCACTATTTCCTGTCAATAGACCTACTTTCCACATCCTGGTGATGGGGTATTTACCTCCATGCCACCTCCACACTACCCCCTCCTATTTCTACATCATGGGGGAAAAAATATATGTGATGGGAGTTTTTTTTGTGTTGGGTACATAGCCCATCTCCTCCACAATGAGCTAAGGACCCTACTCCCAACACACTAGCCATCCCGGGTGGAGGGGGGGCTCAGAAACCCAGCCCAAAATTTTAGGGACACGACTCGGCTCACACATTGGGTCACGGATCCTACTCCCAACCGACTAGCCAGCCTTTGTGGTTGGGCTGGTGTTATAACCAAAAGGGTCATTGACCACCCCCCTTGGGTCAGCGCTCATAAACTTAGATAGCCTGCGTGGTGTATACATATTTTTGTCAATTCTCTTCTTTGGAAGCCTGATCACTAATGAGTGACCTCCTACCGCCAGATTTAAAACCGTTATAATATCACACCACTGTAATTAACATAAAAATGGGTAGTTAAACCGACCGATTTGAGCATTACAGTAGTAAACATGTCTAATAAGTACAGCATATAAACTTGCTTTTAAGGTGGTATTAAGGATTATAACTCAGCCCCAGACCCTGGGGGAGCGTACCGAGGTCCCTCTGTCGTTGGAATTTGGTCATAGAGTAAGAGCTACGCGGAGACTCAATTAGTCCCCGCTTTGCCCCTTTCTACCTCCCCCACCCCAAGAATGACGCACACCTGACGTTGTTAGAATCAATTTTTGGGTCCTAGCAATTATTGCGAAACCTGGATGTCAAAGTAGGTCATCAGAATTTTGTAGCCCCTTTGGTGATTGAGATACTTGGTGCCTGCTTGACACGATGAAACAGGCAACCCAGATGTGAAAGTGGGACAATCATGGTGAAGTTTATTTGGAATTATATGAAAATAGCACATCTGGCGATGGTGGGGGTATATCTAGTAGGGGTCACACGTAAGTATGTATGTATTTATAAGTATTTACAGGATGTAGCCGCAATGGACAAGTTGCAACAACTGATTAATGTTGCGAACGTTGTACCGACTTTAAAGCCAAGTGATCTCGTGGTTAATTAAAATTACATGGAAGATAAATTAAAAGCAGTCCAAACTAAATTTGGTGAACGTGTTACTGCATATTTAGACGGTGAAGTATTGTGTGTGGGACAAAACTTGTGTGAACGCGGCACACTCACAATTGTGAATTTTGAATACGTATAACAGATGGCATTATGGTAAGAAGCAACAGCATCAATAACAACCAACAGCAACAAGGAGGAGCAATGGCAAAGTTTGTGATTGAGTCTCGGTGGTGTAATACTCTGTTAGCCTCTGAACGACGAAATGCATATAACATGGTCTATTAATGTAACGTTTGTGGGTCATACGTATGCGGAACGTGCCTGTATGACCACCGAAAGTATTCAATGTTATTGTGGACGATATACATATAATTTACAGAGTGAATAGCAACTTCGGAGGTCCACCACAGGAGTGAAGCTACATTGAATTCTGCGACGCTACTTACCCCACAGTAAGAGCGCTTGAAATACTACCTTTTGGTAGAATCGAGTAGTCGTGCTTATGTGACATGATATGTACTGTGTACAGCTTCCGCAAAGGGCGCATTATGGCTGTGTTGTCAGGACTACATCCATACTGTCACCAACCAACCTTCTGAGCTCCGCAGCCACCATCGCCACCCCTAGCGTCACCTGCGTCCCCACTGCCAGGGTCTCCGTCACCACTGAACCAAGGAGTGGATACGCCCCAGTCATTCTTATCAGATGAAGAGGCACCCCCCCGAGGCTAAGACCGAAGAACCCAGAAAGCTCGAGGTTTTAACATCGTCTAAAACTCATACAAATGTTAAACTTTAAAGTGAAACAGTCCATGACTACCTCATTAGTTCGGGCAGTTTTGTTAATGTAATCCTTCCAAAGTCGGCCCATTATTTGGAGTGTAAGAGATTTAATTCTAAGCCGCGATATATGACATATCTCGGTGGAAAAGTCTCAAGTTTAAGAGCACCTCGATGTGGTAACTGAATGTTTCTAAAAACTCTCAACAGTTGTTGAAGTCACTCATAAGAGCTGAGTGTTATTGTTGTAGTTATAATTGTGTGTTAATAAATTAACAGATTGTAACTTTGGTCCTTGATGTTTGTTACTGAAACTTAAGTAAGAATGTGTGATTGGGAGTAGATATTGAAACACAGAAATAATAGTTATAGAATATTTATTTACACAGCGTATTTACAAGATTTAGAATGTGTAGCGAGTTTTAAAATATGTATAGTTTTTTCAGTCTAGAGTAAATCAGCGTAGAGGGAACAGTGGCCTCGGTACTAGAAAAACTCAGAAAAGTATGCTGGCTTACAAGGTTTTTCTTGTAAGAGTGTACCAGGAGGAAATACAGCCACATTTGTGCGGACTTATAACTTAATTTCACATGGCTATTCATTTAGGTGTAAGCAACTACCGGTGTGGCTATTTGTGTGTTTCATTAATCCTAGCTAGAAATAGATTAAATCTTTCATATGTGGGTGGAGTTGACGAAGGCTCAATTATCGTAAGTAAAAATACGGGAGCATGGTTCAATTACAGTTTAGGTACGGTCACTCGTAACATAGCTTTGGTTGTGGAGTTTATGGTAGAATCAAACATCACTTCCTCTGAGACAAAACAAATAGTTATACGTATGAACCTGCCACATATTACTATAAATGGTTCACTAAAATCACGGTATCTCAAAACTGTTTTCGAACATATACTTTGCCACACTGTTTCTAAGGCGTTTTCTTTTTGGTACTTCCAGTCAAATTTGACATAATTCTTAGCCAAGGAAGTGAGTGTTTAGCTATTTTTGAACAATTTGAAATAAATTATTTATAGAATCTTACTAGACCTAAAAATGGACGTATTTCCTTTGCATTCCGAAGACTGGGGTACGTCCTAATTGATTAATTATTAGAGTAATTTGGTTCAATCCCAGCTGGGGTGACAGTATATCCCAAATAAATCACTTTTTGTTACAGAAACTTACATTTGCCGGGCCATACAGTCAATTTAGCTGCCCGTAATCTTTTAAGTACCTGGTCTACCTATGCATATACTCATCTTTAGTTTTGGGGAGTAATATTACGTCATCCAGAGAGAAAAAACAAATTGCTCTTTAAAGTATTAGTCATAAGTCTACAGAACGTACTAGGAGCGTTCACAAGTCCAAAGGAGAAATTTTAAACGGAAAGTGATGTGCAGGAATATAAAAAGCTCTCTTTTCTCTGTCCTTAGGGGCAACAGATATATTCCATTAGCTCCTAGTTATATTAATAATGCTAAGTACTGTGACCCACTCACCATATCAAACGTTGCATGAATATTAGGCAAGGAAAAAGTATCGCTTTGTAACAGTATTTAAGGCTCTATAATCAACACATGGAAGGTATTTAAAAGAGCCATCCGCTATGTTTTGTGCAACTAAAATTAAGATGGCTGAGGATGAAGGTTCGATTACGTCCTCAGTTAACATTACATTTATTTGTTGATGTAAAAGGGGCCGCTGGCTATGGGGTACGCTATATGATGGCTTGTAAATAGGGCGCACCTCACCCGTGTCAATAAAGTGCTGAGCCTTATCAGTGCAACCCAAGAAAAACGTCGTGATAAAAAAAGAGTATCAGTTGTACTAACTAGGCACGTTCCCTTGTGAACAAGTGTTCAAGGGAAAGAATATGGGCTAACTAATCCTATCACAGGCAATTTATCCAAAGTTCAAATACGTCGTTTCATCTCTTATATCAATAGGACAATCTATCGCATTTTAGTCTACATGTATTTGTGGGTTACTTGTCCTTTAATAATCCTCTTCTGTGTTGGTAAATTCTTGCGCCTGCTCACTTGTCTCTGAACTATTACTAGACATAACCTATCCCACAATCTCACATTTATTCTTCCCACAGTTGATATTCCTTAACTTATTTCTTCCCAGGAAATCCTCTTTGTTCACTTGGGGAGGCAGTTTACTTGATATAAATGGTCCTAAGAGGTAGCTCATTTCTTTCATTAATTACACTGTAATATAAAATAAAATTAATTTTTTGGCACAAAAAAAAGTCTGATCCTAATAGTACTTTTTATGCTGAATTCAAATATGTTAGTAGATTTTCTTTATCCCGCAGGGATTTTTTGTGACACACAGGCAAAATCTGAAAAAAATATATACATACTTATGTACTTTTATAACACTATTCATATTACCTAAAAAGTGACAGTTGATGATTTTCTTGCGTATTTAGCATCTGGAACATCACTTTTAAGTGTCCAGCAATAGTCTGCGAGCATACTAGAGCTCCAATTTCCCTGGTATCTCTTTTCCATGATCGAAATGTCTTGGTGGAATCACTCGCCATGCTCGTCGCTGACGTCACCGAGATTATCAGGGAATAAATCCAAGTGGGAGTCCAAGAAATGAATTTTAAGTGACATACTACACCCAATATCTTTGAATGAATGTAAGAGTTCACCCACAACATTACGATAGTTTTGCGATTTAAAATTACCCAAAAACTTTTTCGTGGTACTTTTGAACGATCCCTAAGCTGTTTTTTCAACTTGGCTCAATATATTTTCGATTTTTTCAACTTGAATCAAATCTCTTATTTGAGGGCTGACAAAAATGTCCTCTTTAATTTTAGCATCACTTATCCAAGGAAACTTTACCTTTAACCAAGCAAACAACCATTTTTATCCATGGCCTTAGCAAAGTTCTTAAAAAGTCCTAATTTGATATGAAGTGGAGGTGAAAAATTTTGTTCATGGTTGACCAGTGCCATATTTTTCTGTTCCAAGAGTAAGAGATTCTTATTTTGGCCATTCCTTCTTGATGTAATGATTTTTATTCTCATCACTGTCCCACTCCCACAAGAAACAACAAAATTTAGTATAGTCGAGCTGCAAATCAAGTAACAGTGCAATTACTTTTAAATCACCACATATGTTCCATGTTGTCAGACTGAATTTTCTCCAAAAGGAACTTCATATTTTGTCAGATTCTTTCATACTAGCGGCATAAGCTAAAGGAACAGGAGGAAATGTGTTTCCATTATGAAAAAAGACACCTTTAAAACAAGTTTTAGAGGAGTCAATAAACAGTCGCCACTCTACTGTTTTATGTTCATGACCAAGAGAATCCATCACAAATCAAATATTGTTACAATAAACTAAATCATTTTCTTGAAAATACATTTTTTTTAACTCAATCTTGTAGCTACGGAAAAATCACACTTTAGTGTCTCGCTGAAGTAAGTTCCAGCCCTTCAGCCTAGACCCCAAAAGTTCACCCTATTTTTTGGACAGATTAAAATCCTGGAAAAGGTCGTTTAAATCGCCTGAGTTAACAGATGTGGCTGAAAAGACGAGGTACTTGCTTTAAAAGTAGAGTCATGTTGTTCCTTATGTTGAACTAGGCCAGCTGCATCGTTTTAAGAGTCTTCAACTTCACAAATAACATTTATTGGAGGCTGTGGTCCAGGTAAGTCCTCACTGTGCTGAACTGATAGCAGATGGCAAGTTTGTATCTATTTGTTATTCCTTGTAGACTTCAATTTAATGCTAAAAAGCACCAGTCTCTAAAATTGAGGTTTAAAGTAGTCTGGGTTAACTACAATTAACCCGCATCAGTTGTTGCATGATCTAACTCGCTACTCTTGTGTTAGACTGGATTACAGGTGACTGTAATAGATGATTAAAAATAACATTTGCTTCCACCATCTTTAAAAAGAGAACTGAAAGGATTGAAAAGCTGTTAACATCTTCTCAGTGAGAACAGCTTGTCCCATTTGCTTCTAGCTTACGCCGGAGTGGCTGTTGTATAGGAATGTGTCTGGTGGGGACTATAGCTCTCTCTTAGGTACACCCCGGTACTGTTGCCAATAAGTACACCAAATTTACCCTTTTACTTTTAAAAATGTACATATATCTTTTTACTAAACTAACTGTTAGATTATTCAATCCAACCAGTCGAACTTCTCCATCTTCTTCTTTAGATATTGTCCGCGGCAACCAGTGGGTTCCAATAGAGCTTCTCGGGGCTAATTAAATAATGGGGGTGGGGGGTGGAGAACGTAGTCGAATAAAGCAATTGAAATTTATGATGTTGATTCTGAAGTTTTATTTTAGAGAAAAGTTAATAGACATTTTATTACATTTTAAACCGCTAGTTACATAATAAAAATAAAAAATTGATTAGTACTTGAAGATAGACATAATATGGTTATAGTCGTGATAAATTAGCCCCATGGTGGTCTCGTTTTTTATCCACCCATCTCTCAACACCCTAAAGACAACACGTGAAGAAAGACTAATCGATTATTCGTATTTCTGAATATAGGTGCTAACCGGCAAGTGTGTTGCGCCAAACCTCCCCTTTCCACTGTGGGGCCACACATGCAAGCCACAGTTCCCGGGTACAGATAAAATAAATCAGCACGATGCTTGGAAATGAAAGATAAAAGTAATAAATTTAGATGAAGCTAAGATTCCCACAAAGACTTTACAAGAATGAAAACTACTAGATTTAAAAGTTTAAGGCCTAAAAATGAAGTTAATGAATTGAAATTTAAAACATATATTGCTTACAACTTTGGTTATGATTTGGACATCTTATAATTAACATTAAACCCCACACTTTCTTATAATTAAACATTTGATCGTAATATAGAGATTAAATTAGGCCTATAAAAGAATAATACATTGAAGATGCTGAAGGTTATTTATTAAAATAGGCCTAAACGATTGGAAAACAATAATGTACTATAAGTGTAGTACTCTCAGTATCTTGATAGTGTTAACATGATTTCTAATAAACTTAAGGGGGGATTTTGTAAAACGATATATAAAATGTTATTAAATGTCTTTGAATATTATAAATACTGGGCACTTACGAGCCTATTACATCCATAGTGAATTTAGTGGTTGTAAGAATGGTATTATATTAAAAAAATAAACAATGGCAAACTAATATAATTATATATATATGAAATGTTAAAGAGCTAAGGGCCCAAAACCCCGACCACTATACATCAAGTTTATTTGAGACTAAAATATATGGCTTATTGATATTCTTAAGAAAAATTGTATTCTTAACTGAAAGTAAGTTAGCTCTGCTGTTTTGTTTTGTAATTATTTGTTTTCCTCTTTGACTAAATAAAGTTATCTGATTATTCAAGTGATTTACTATTATTATTTGCTTACATTCTTAAGTATTCCTTAAAGTGTTCCATCCCCGATCTATTTTGGTGTTTATGGTAAAGATAAAGAAAATAATACTTTTTAACTGTTTAAGGAGCAAACTCACTTTTATTTGTTTAGTTCCCAACATTTTATTCGGTTCAAACTAATTATCTAGGTCTAAGATGTAATATATTGCAAACACAAAAAATCATTAAAATAGAGAGGTTTAATAGTTTGAGAAACTTCTTGTATTATCTTTCACAACGAACGACCAGACAAAAACGTAATTTTCAAGCAAAGTTTACCTTTTAATATAGTTAAAATGTAGTCTGTTATGCTATTTTCAAAATGTATAGAAGGGTAGTAATGAAATCACGTGGAATTTCCCTTCTTTTGATGTGAGCTGATACATAAATAGAGCTAGTTCACATTTTACTTAATTTTTTCGACTTGTATAATGGTATTTAATGTGCATTTTATTAATACAAGGTTAGGTTCGGTTATATAAAACAGCTAAGTCCTTGGACTTAACTTAAAACTTAACACTCAACACTACACTAGTACCTGAAATGAAACCAAGGCATTCTAGAAACACAGTATTTTTTAATGGTTTTAAAATTCCTCAAACTCTATTATCCCTAATTATTATTTTTACTAGGTATCAGGATTATAATAATTTTAAGTGCATGGAGCATAGTAGCACCAACATCAGGGGTAACTCTATTTAAAAAAATCATGTTCTAACATCAAAATTTAACAAACGTTAAATTATAAGTACTAGCTGTTAAATTTCCGTACTTAATTGTAGAATTAAAAGTGCAATTATTAACTCTAGATATAACTGGAGGAACAAGTACACATCACTTGCAATAACTGACAAAAATGTTAGGTCTATACTCAATTTTGCCGCCTGTTAGATACTGAGGGAGCAATCTAACAAGTTATTTCATTGTTCCTATGCGCAAATAAACATGTTCCTGATGGATTAAACCGTTATTGACATAATCGGAATAATCTCTCCAAGAATCCTATAGTCGTAAACTTGATGAATTCACACTCCACACGCACTTCCTATCTAAGACTCCACTCCATCAGCCAATTCGAATGGCAATGAGCCTTGCTACATCCTTGGAACCGTCTTTCTATTACCTAAAATTGATCTTAGAAATTAATTTTACGTCATACGCCATCCATCAGACCTGATGAAAATAAATAGCCTATGGAGTTTAATAGCCGGGCCATTTTATTGTTTGCGTCGATGACTTTCCCATTGTCTTACGAAAATTAAAGAATGACAATAAACATTTTTCTAGTTTTGGTGATGATAAATGGTAGGTGTAGATGGATTACTAAACTTTTCGAAGTAACCAACTTCAACCAACTCAACCTGAAATAAGTAAAGAGTTTTTCAATGTGGAACTCCTCGCAACCACAAAGAGATCAAGCATCCCGTCCCAAGCTGCCCTACAACATCCATGGCCATACACTCTGAGCCTAGCTATGTGTCCAAGCACATGGAGCAAGTGTTTTGGAACACAGACCCCTGTCAATAACAATATTATATTAGGTTAGGTCTAATTAAGTTGAAATTTTATATATAATAAGACATCTGTGGAAATGGTATTGACACACCAATATGTAATAAATATAAAGGAACAGGTCACCTAAAAGGCAAGTATAAACTAGCGTCAAGAGAGACGCTCAAAGAAAAAATAGGTGAACTTTAACAAAACAATATTATACAAAAAGTGATAAAGCCAACCTCATGGATCAATAACTTAGTTCTTGTTGACAAAACCGGAAAACTTCAAATTCACTTGGATCCCATAGACTTGAACGTAGATCTTAATAGGTCCGCATTCCAAATTCCAACTATGACAAAGGCAAGAAAGTTGTGTATCTAAAGATGGATACTGACATATTGAATCTGATGACGATGGCTGTGATTTATTAACGATTTGGACACCCTTTTCAAGGTATAGGTGGATCAGACCACCCTTTGGCGTATGCACAACCAGTGAAAAATATTAAAGAAGGAAGATATAGTTTACCCTGAGATAAACTTAAAAAATGGTTTGATCGTGCTCGTCAAGCTAATCTGAAATTCAATTCTACGAAGTTAAAATTGGATCAAGCGTATGATCGGGTGAATAAATGTGGGTGCACTTCCTCTAAATTTAACCACCTCCATCCCTAAAACCATTGGCGTAATTAGTACATACGGGTATTATCTGAACAGGTAGTAAGACCTGGTGATAAAAAATAAATAAAAATATTGATCCTTAAAGTGTATTAAAGTAGTTGTTTTTTTGTAATTATTATACTTCCTGCCATGCCATTGATCACAAGAGTGTATTTAAGCTTCATGTAAGTTTAAAGTTTTTTTGTTTTATCATTTATCTTTATACTATCTATACCATCATAGTTAATAAAGAGAGGTGGTGAGGTGAAACGTTAGTAATGGAAAGTCATGAGGTATTACAACAATGGAAGGAAGGTATTATGATACCCATCTTCAAAAAGAGAAATACAACAGAGTTTAATGACTATAGGGGTATCTATAGAAGTGTTTCACTAGTACCAACACGCTACACAATTTTATCTTAACATAACTTTAATGAGATTGATGCCATATGCAGAGGAAATAATTTGGGATCATCAATGTGGATTTCGACGAAATAGACAATGGATCAGATTATTTCTATTAACAAATATTAGAAAAGAGTAGGAATACAACACGACAATTCATCAATTATACATAGATTTTAAAAAAGGCCTACGATTCAGCTACAAAAAATGAAATTGCAGTTAGGTTTGGAATACCCAAAAACTTGTCATGCTAATTGAGGTTTGTTTGACCGATACGCGTGGCAGGATACGGGTTGGATCTCACTTATCAGACATTTTGAAATACATAATTGGTTGAAACAAGGTGATTAACGTTCCTCATTACTTTTTTAACCATCCCTAGAGTATGCAATTAAGGTAGGATTATTAAGGTTTGATTATTTAAACGCTTATTTAAGTAAGCACTTCCGTTGTAAAATTGTTTTGTCTAAGCAACCAAACTATTAGTTAAGAGGCATATAATCCGAATGGGTAGTAAGATGTGGCTATACAAATATATGCATTAGCTGAGTAATCGAACTCGCTTTACAAATTAATGTATATTCAGATAAGTATGTTGACTTGATATTTAAAAAAAAAAGCCGTTAGCTTGCCCGTCTCACAGCTATAAAAAAAATAAAAGGGGAAGAGTTAGCGAACACACAATAGCACCACATGGCAGCACCATGCAGCGTGCTTATATCTTCAACACTTCCTTCTAAACCACAGCTGCTGAAGTTCCCACTTTGTTGATAGGCGTCTACGTACAAAGTAGTGCCGCACTTCAATCTCTTGTGGAACTCAGGATTTTTTTTTGTAAGTTTCATAGCACTTGCGTTGTCCACTCGCAGCATTGGCATTTCGTCACCTTAAGCTCCGAGTTCGCTAAGTAGACGCTACAGCCACAGCAACTCTTCAGCAGCTTCAATGGCAGCGACACACCCCGCTTCCGTTGTCGACACTGCTACCGACCACTGCAATACCTGCATAGATCACCAGGATGCCGCTCGTTGACCGCCGTGACTTGATGTCACCAGCAAAGTCAGCATCACTGAATGCTTCAAGCGTTATTTTGCTGTTGTTTGTCCGATACAGCAATCCATAGTTGCTCGTTCCTCGCAGATACTTGTAGACGCCTTTGACGTTATCCGGTCTGCTGCTGTCGGTTGTTCTATTGATCGGGCAGCCCGAGACACATCAAACGATATGTCTGGTCGTGTTGCCATCATCAGGTTCATGAGGCATCCCACCTCCTCACAACATGGCACATGATCTCCAACCAATTTCTCAGTTCTCCCATCACCTCGGTCACAAGGCATTGCCACTGAGTTTGCCTAATGCATGTTGAAGCACTCTAGGATTCTTTTTATGTAGGCACGCTGGCACACGAAGATACTTTCTGAACGTTGTTCTATCTGCATGCCCAGGAAGCTTTCAAGTGAGCCCGTTATTATCTTGAAGTTGAAACACAGTTGAACTATGAGCGCATCAATTTCATCTTGATCGCTCCCAGCGACCACACCATCATCCACATAGATGGCGACAATTAACTGCTTACTGTTGCGTTCACGAACAAATAGATAGGGATCAGTTGAGATAGTGCAACCTCCTTCCTAACTCAAAATTACTTGAAGGTGAAAAATGTAACAAGAAAAACATAATATCAGAGTGGGGCGCATGAGTCGAACAGAGTAAAAATGATCTGAGAACAAATGATTGTTACTCAGTGACTCGCAACCCACCTTTTTGCGGAAATTGGGAATTAACAACTTCCACCCTCCTTAACTGACTATAGAAGTGATGCATTAATACCTTAGAATGCTCATAGATAGGACACGACAGGAATACAAAAACTAAGGAAGATGATAAATGTGATTTTGCAATTTTAATTTTAAGCATTAGTTATTGTGGTAACAAATAACAAAATCTTAGATCCTTCATCCAAGGAAGCGTAATTTAAATACATAGAAAAAGTCTATGTTAAAGAAAAATTCTAAGTACGGCCAAATTAATATTTAAATTTTACTTTAAATTATAATTTAAGTTCCTCATGGTAACTATACAAACTATACATGAAAAGTTCAGTTAATAAATTTGGAAGTATCTGCACACACTTTTTAGATGCTCTAAACATCACGAATACACTAAGCCAATATTAAGTCCAAAATAAATTAGTTGCCCAGGGGCCAACAACAATAAAGGATACTAATAATCAAATAATTAAATCTTACTAATTTGGAAGAAACACTTGGTTAATAAAAACTCAAGATCAACCTCTAAAATTATGCATAAACCAACCTATATGTCCTTGATACCTTCAAATAAATATATATGTCTCTCAACTAGCCTCAAACATAACGAGGAACTATTGAAAGTTTTCATAACTTTCTGGTACTTACTTTAACAAAAAAATATTATTTCAAAACCCTAAGCGACAAATAATAAGCGCATGTTAAACTTGGAATAATGACACAACTCAAAATATATGACTAACAGAATTCATATATTGAATGAATATTAAGTTTTAATTTGATTCATCCTAAATAAATATTGTATTCTAGTAAAGTTCGTACTGAAGTTTATCTCCATATTAGAGTCTTTGACAACATATTTTCCTTCAAAGGCTATCAAACATGAAAATGAAAGTTTAGAAGTATATTTCCACTTTAGAGTCTTTGGCAAAATAGTACCCTATCCTTTTAAATCTTCCAACGAAGTATCTTAACAAAAAATATTATTTTAAATTTTGAATAATATGCCTAAAAAGAATTTTGAAAAATATACACTTTTTTTGATATAAATAAAAGTTTAATAATTACTTTTAAGCTGAAACGGAATTTGCTTACATTATATCAAAGTCTCGTAGCTCGACGCTACACACCTAGTACAAACTAAACAATTCCAAAGAGCGCTCTTCACTTGGCCGAACTACACTTTATATGGCATCCCCATAGGTTGGGGGCTTAGGAATCACGTGGGGGTAACACACGCGCTGTAAGGGCCGAGAACCTTTGTAGAAGCAACACAGACGATTCTCGGAGCATCTCCACCTCTGTGGAATCGTCTCCCCGGTTCCGCCGATACTAGCGCCTCATGGTGGTGGGTCTTGGGAACGCAGTCGCGTATCTCAATTTGCAGTTCAGATAGTTGGCGTGTGGTTTTGTGGGACCGGTGGTGTTGGGCATGTTGCGTCGCTGGTCAAATAGGGCGGCAGGTTGAGTAGATAATTTTGCTATATAGTCTATTTATTTGTACCGAGGAACGATGGTACAGTAGCTTCTAAACCCTGCTCTTTCATGAAGTTGACAAACCGCTAATTCCAACACCGTGGAGCCTGTTTGAGGCCGTACATGCTTCGTTTGAGTTTGCATACCCGATCGCTGCCGTCATTGAATCCTTATGGTTGACGCATGTATACTTCCTCCTGAAGTGTGTAATACAGGAAAGCAGTCTTAACATCAAACTGAAACAGTTTCATTTTCTCTACAGTAGCAGCTGCAAGCACAGAGCGCACCATGTCGTAGCGTGCTACCAGACTGAACGTCTCACTATAATCAATGCCCTCCTTTTGACCATATCCTTTAGCAACAAGTCGAACTCGGAACCTTTGAATTGACACATCAGTATTCAGCTTTGTGCGGAGCACCCAGTGGTTGTTGACGACCTTCGCACCTTTTGGACACTCCACCAGCTCCCACGTGTCATTTTTGGTCAGGGCATTTATTTCTTCTTCATGGCCATAAGACAATCCTCTTTCTGTGTAAAATTTATGGCTTCATTATATGATGTAGGATCTCCACGGTTGTCAACGGCCATGTACGCTGTATAAAGTGCGTAATCTCCTGACGTCATCCACGTTAATCGCACGATTTTCACGCTCTGCTGCACCATTTTGTTCAGGTGTGTACGGCGCTGGCAACACCAATGCGATGCTCGATCATTGAGAATGCGACGAACTTCTTCACAGTCGAATTCACTGCCACCATCACACCGGAACCTTTTGACTGTGTGACCACCAGCTGAAGCTTCACTTAAAAAATAGTGCAGACATTTGGCAACTTCACTCTTATGCTTGAGAAAAAATATTATACGATATTTGCTGTAATTGTTGTCCTTAAAACAGACGTAGTACCTTGCACCTAGAAAAACTTCCACCAACATTGGTCCTTTGACATCAGCATTGATCTTCTCCCAACATCTTGTGGTTGATCCGGTCGGGACTTGAAGGGCTTCCGGCGTACTTTGCCCAAAGCACATCCATCACAAAATTTTACTGTTTCTGCTACACTTATCTTCATGTTCTTCTGCTCAAGTACCTTCTGTCTTGTCTTGATGCCCGGGTTGCTCATACCAGAGATGCAGAGTTTCTGTTGCTATTGCATTGTTGACCCCTGCAGGTTCTCGCGGAACTACAACGCACATATTCTTGATGTACGCGTCTATTGTCCATTCCCCTGTTGCTAAAACTTATTGCTGTACCGAAACTTAACTTGTTGGCACTCCATAAATACACTGACACCGCGCTCTGCCGCACTACGTGCTGAAAAGAGGTGTCTATCCATTTCTGGGACATACCAGATATCTTTAAAATAACCAGGGGTCAACTTGCCGCGGACCAGCATCTCTACATTGACACGCCCCAAACCCTAAGCCAATATTTTACCTTTATTTGCCAAAGATATGTTGACTGGAGAAGAAAACTTCTTGTATGTGGCAAAATATGAAGTTGAGAAGCTTAAGGCGTGGAACGATGTAAACGAAAAAGGAATGTTGATCATTTCAATGGGACTTGAGTATAGTCAACTACAAACAGTCATCTCATGCGAGACGGCGGCCCAGATATGGACTCACCTCAAGAACGTTCACGAACAACGCAGGTCTGTAAATAAGGTTAGTCTCAAGCAGCAGTTCTTCAGCTATAGATGAATCCAAACGGCAGTATCGCTCAGCAGATAAGATTGATCGAGCCAATGGCTTTGTCGTTAACGGACGTCGGAGAAGCTGTTTCAGACGTGGACAAAATCACCAAAACCCTCAAGAGTTTGCCGAGCAGCTTTAGCGCGTTTATAAGTACGTGGGATTCATACGCTGAGGATATGCAGACGTTAGAGAACCTAACCTCTCGACTTCTCAGGGAAGAGAAGCAGCTCATGCAGAACGACGATATCGCCACAGCGTTTGCGGCCCTAAACTTTTATAAAAATTATAAAAATATGATAAGACAAGAGTCCCACAATGACGAGAAGAAAGAGAATCACGGAAAACAGAGTGGTAAGATGAATATAAAATGTTTTTACTGTGGCCAAATGGGTAATATAAAAAAGTGTCGTAACTGGCTGAGACTGTGTGGCTGGCTGACAGTGCTGCGTCAAAACACTTGACTTACCATAAGGAATGGTTTTATGTTCTAAAACCAGTAGCCGATTTGAATGTCGTACGGATTGGAGATAATGCATACTTTCAAGCTGAAGGTATCGGGTCTGTGGAAGTGTTAGCACTCGTGAATGGACAGTGGGAGCTTCGCACACTTGAAAATACGCTATATGTTCCGAAACTTAAGAAAAATCTATTTTCAATAGGAACAGTGACAAGTAAACAGTTCAGGGTGATATTTTTATGAAAGAAAAATCGAAGTGCAGATTCCAGGACAGAATAGAGCTGTTTTAACGGGAATTAAAATGGCTAATCAATGTTACAATATGCTTTTCAAGAGTAGAATCACTGAGCAGGCAAATTCAGTCGAGGAGTCAGTGAAGTTATGGTATGAAAGACTGGGAAATCCAGGCATCAATAGCTTCAAGACCATGGCAAGTCAGGGACTACTACCAGGGTTAAAGCCGAATAACATTGAAAAGTTGTTTTGTGAGTCGTGTCAATTTGGTAAGACACATCGACTGCCGTTTTATGAAAATCTTAGTCCTCGTGCAGCAGGTAAACCTGGTGAGTTTATACACACAGATGTCTGTGGGAAAATGCCGGTTACGTTGCTGGGAGGAGCTAATTATTTTTTCTATTTAAGAATGACTGCACTTCATATAGTTTTGATTATTTTATAAAGTATAAAAGTGATGTTTTTGTTACGTTCATACAATTCCAGCATATGATAGAAACGCAAACGGGAAGCAAAATAAAAGTACTGAAGAGTGATAATGGTCGTGAGCTTGTAAACAAAAAATGTACAGAGCATTTTAGGAAAACGGGGACTATCTGTGAGAGAACCGGTCCAAACTGTGCGGAAAAGAAGGGGCGTATCGAGCGGGAAAATCGATCAATCTTAGAATGCGCCAGGACCATGTTGATTGATGCAGAACTCCCGGAGGCACTGTGGGCTGAAGCAGTAAATGTGAGTTTACATTTTAAATCGGTGGCCAAGCATGGTAAACAATAACGTGACACCTTTTGAGATGTTTACTGGTAAAAAAAGGTAGGTAACCTTGAAGCTCATGCGTAAATTTGGAGCATATACCCAAACAAGCTCGTACTAAATTTGAAATCAAGGCTAAGAAGGCAATTTTTATTGGTTATGACGGTAATAGTACTAACTATAGATTGTATCATCCCATTACAAGGAAAGTTACAGTAGCTCGGGATGTTGAATGTAATGAACAAATGAGTAAAGTTGCTGTAATTAATGACCCTGAATTTTTCATCTATAATTTAACTTCACAGAACAATGAACCTAAAACGCAAGAAGCTGAAGAATGTGAATCAGAGGCTGAGGAAAATGCCGAATTAAAATAAATAGTTATACAAGAAAAAAGAGATACAGGGCCAACACTTCGTAAAAGAGATACTCAAAGGCCACCAAAACGATTTGACGTTTGTCAAATAACAATTGAACAATTGAATTTATGAGGAGCCTCAAACGTACCAAGAAGCAGTTAATGACAAGCATTCTAAGGAATTGATCACTGTTATGGAGGAATAGCTGACATCTTTAACTAATCAAACAGCTAGAAAGTTTCGAGAAAGGTGATTTAAACATGGTCTGCAAGTTGAGGAAGAGTTTGTATGGGCTGACTCCACTTGGCTGGAATAAGAAATTCCTGGAATTTTTAAAATCATTTGAATTCAAGCCATTGGAATCAGATAAATGTGTTTAGAGCAACGATTGATGATGTTGAAGTTTGGCTTGCATTATGAGTGGATGACGGAATGCTAATAAGCACTTGCTCAGAAATGTTGGCACGTGTGATAAGAGAACTCAAGGCACATTTCGAGATTAAAGAAGATGACTGCAATTATTTTGTTGGAATCGAGATCAGAAGAGATAGAAAAAAATAAGAAAATGTTTTAAAGTCAACAAGGATACCTTGAGAAATTGCAGAACAAGTTATCTATGTAAGATTGCAAATCGCAAGCAGTACCAGCTGATCCAAATGCATATTTACATCGAAATGATGGAATATCTAAGGAGGTTTTCAACGTACCTTATCGTGAAGCATTTGGAAGCTTGATGTTTCTTGCAATAGTGAAACGTACAGATATTGCGTTCGCAATTAATCAAGCAAGTCGTTTTTTTTAAATGAACCACAATATATTCACTGGACATCCGTTAAGAAGATAATGCGATATCTAGCTGAGACTATGAGCTACGGTATTTGCTACCAAGGGAATCAGCATGAGTTAACGGTATATTCAGATGTTGACTATGCTGGGGATGAAACAACAAGAAAATCTACAATTGGATATATCAGTATTTTAGGAGGAGCACCACCAATCACCTGGTCATCTCATCAAGGGTGTGTCAATAGGTCAACTACAGAAGCTGAATATATAGCAGCATCTTCAGCAGCTCAAGAAACCGCGGGGTTAAGAATAATTCTCATGGAACTTGATATAATTTACAGTGAACCTACCATTCTCTTTGTCGACAACCAAAGTGCCATTAGGCTAGCTAAGAACTGTGAGCATCACAAAATGATTAAACACATTGATGTTAAGTATCATTATGTGCGCTAGTGGGTGGAAAACAATGTTATAGTAGTTCGGTATGTGCGCTCTTAGAACGAACTAGCAGATTTTTTAACTAAGGCTTTGGCACAAAATAAATTTTGCATGAAATTTTGATATGGACGGTTTATACTTTATAATTCTAAATCTTAACATTAGTATCTGCAAACAACTTTTCGACCTTTGCAACGTACACCGCAATCTCCATGTTCGGATCACGCTCGAGCTAGAAAAACTCCGTCATCAGCAGACTTAATCATTGAATGCTGCTCTGCTCTTACATGTACGCTGACAAGATTGTTACAGGTATCCTTGGCGTTGGTATCCATCAATACCAAATCAGCAACCGGTTGACTCAATGTACTCGCGATAAGAGCCGCCATCCGCGTGTTGTCTCTCTTCTATTCAGTCAACTTTTCCGATAGGCTCTCATGGCAGCTTCCACGAGAACAGGGCATTCTCGGGTTCTTTTTATAATAGTCACCATTTCATACTGTTGAAAGTGCATATTTATTTGCCACTTCCACTTGGCAAAATTAGAGGCACCGACAAGTTTTTCAATCTTTATTTTAGCATCCGTCGACATTCCAATTTCTAGAAAAATTTCAATTGTACACGCTTGAAAACTGAATAGGCTTATCTTTTAGCACTTACGACGTCTAACCTAAAAAGAATGACAGAAATAAAAAAAGTCCTGCATTGCAATGTGCATTACCGTATGAGGTACTCCTGACGATCACACTAACACACAAAATATAAAGTTAACCGAAAAGCTTCCTTTTTTTTGACCGTTAAAACAAAGCCACACAAATAAAAACCAGTCAACTCGCACTTTCACAACCAGATTTTACCACAAATCCACACCCGCACGATCTGAACCCATAACCTATTGATATATATATATATTTCAATTGACAAAAAAGTGTTAAGCACAAAAAAAAACAAAAAACGCTGGTAGCTTGCCCGTCTCACAGCTAAAAAAATAAAAGGAAAGAGTTGCGAACACACGCACCACATGGCAGCTCACCATGCAACGTGCTTATATATTCAACAGTATCCATATATTTGTATCAAATATGAAAATGTTTTCATTTTATTCTTATTTCAAAAATGCTATTTTATCCAGAAACAACTATGTCCTTTTTCTAAAAAGTTGTTTGACCAAACTATGATTTGAAAAGACAAATGTAACATTATTTTAAATATTTATCATAGAAATAATATTCATATTATGTTTATGAATTATAGCTATGTATATTACACAGATTAGTAGATTTAATTATATACTCATGCTTAGTATTTTTTTTCTCTGGTAAAGGTGCAGGCACCATAATGAAAGTTATACATAGAATATCATCTTTGAGAATTACTTTATTTATTGTTTTCCTGCCAGGTGGATGAATGAGGTGTGGTGAAGGTGACCTAATGACGGGTGTCTAGCGAAGGGCTCAGCCAAGTGTCGCGATGCTGGCCGACGTCTTACGATGCCTGCGCTGCTCTGCTTTCTCATTAATTCTAGTATCACTCCTTGTTTTATTGGAGCTAGGTAAGTTCAGTCATTTCTAGGTACTTTTTTAAATCGAAAAATTACTTAAATAAATGGTATCCCACATTCTTACACAGTTTTTCATATTGTCTATTATAGCTTGAAACAAAGTATTTAAAACTATAGGTGAACAAAACTACCCTCAAATGAGTAACAAGTTGTGATATAATCTTTGATATGACTAGCGCTCATGTCATTGTTTTGTTTGCAAGGTATTTTATTTTTGTAAACATCCATATATATATATATATAGCAATCAGGAATCATATAGAATAATAAAAGTAGACACCAGCCCTGAGGGGCTCTCGAGTACAAACAATACACGGAATACATAAAACATAAATGAAAATTGTTGCCGCCCTGGCGGGTTGATAATGAACCTAAAAAAAGACCCACCCCGGCACACATACAAGGGTCGACAGGACCATAATATATACAGGGGTACAGAAGTGGAGGAAGGGGAAAGAAACAGTAGAGATAGAAACGAGAAGTGGATAAAAAACATAAAGGAAAGTAATGTACAAATGACTCCGGTGGGGCTAGCCGCTGGGGGTTGGTCGGAGTAAATAATAATTCAACACCAGGGCTACAATGACATTTCCATATGTAGCCGGCGTGAAAGAGAAAATAAACTTTCCCCAGTGGGCAATTTCTGCCCATCTGGTGCAGCAAAACTAAAGAAGAGTGCAAATAAAAATTATTGATGCATTCGGAAAGACTGGTACTGCCCACTACTCGTGGGCAGACTTAAAATTGTGAATAGTGGAGTGGACATAGAAAAGAAAGATGGGATTAAATTGAAACTAATTAAAACGGGAAGGGGAACATCAGGTGGGTGCGTAGGATCGATAAAAAGGGAGGGGATACGGAACCTCCATACCCCGGTTCGAGGACCGGTTAGGGTAAAAGTATCATGTCATTGTATATTAACATAGGCTGCAGATCCTGTTAAGATATCCTTGGTTTTAGTAATGTTTTAAATTTTAACAGCATGTAGTGCTTGTGTGTAGAAGTTATGTATCTAGACATTAAATAAGGATTAATACAATAATAAATGGTGGTACATTGTAATAGACAGTGAGACATAATACAACACAAGTACCTACCTAAACAATGTTATTTATTAAAACACTCCCTAGATATCCATTTTGAAATGGCCATTTTTAAAATTCTGTCATGAGTAGACTACCCTCTATGTGAATGTTTCCTTGTGAAAGTTCTGTTCCCCCATAGACTTTGGTTTACCTCCCTGGAGGGGGGTCTATACATATAAATGGATCAGTCAGTGTATAAACTAATGTAAAGTAAGTGATAGTGAAGGAAGATGAAGAGAGAAGTGTGTTTGTTCATTTCAGGTTGGCTTCCTTCACTTTCACTTACATAATATGTTGTAAATAGGAGTTTTCTAATGCTTAATATTTGATATTATTTTATATTTAATTTTTGATCTCTTAAAAGTGTGGCTATATTTTATTATATGTTCAATACTTGAATCTTTTGTAAATGTAAGCAATGTTAATCATTTTCAAACTGTCTATTTACACAATTATTTTTCTCTGTTTTAGGGTATTTGGGCTGTTATTTTAGAGTTATAATCACCTAGAGATATTTAAGATAAAATAGAGCTGTCCCTCCCCACTAAAGAAATATAAACCTCCAACTAAATGGGCGGTCTTATGTTCGAGTATCTCAATGCAACTATCCAACTGTCCTGACATATATACATTTATATATAGGCCCACCTTTCTGAATTTTGTGATAGGGCTAATTCTCTTTGATTTGTATTGACCAAGTGTAATTGGTGATAAATATTTTACTTTACCGGTAAATTGAAAATATTTGATTCCTTTCGAGGCCGTAGGTACCAACAATTCTAAGAAATTATTACCGGTATTTAAGTTTGGTTTGCTGCTAATAGAGTTATGAAATGCTCTACTACTTACATTATTGCCATTATTTTATTTTTAGTGCTAGACTAAAAATAATCAGTTTGAATTTTCAGAAACTGTAAATAGGGTAGTTAAAAATAACCAAATAGATGAAAATTTAGAAATTTCATCAGTGGTTGAGCCAAGGTATAAAATAAAAGGATTTAATTGAAATACAATAAATTTATTGTGAAAAGTTATTTCATATCTGATATAGTTGCGGGAGATGTTATCAAAATTGGAAGTTCCCCCTTATGTAAAGTACCCTGAAAGTTATTTTCACAGGAAAATGAGAATTTCCATTTTGTTTGTAATGTTAAACATTTCTCAGATACAAAGTTTAATCGAATTCAAGTTGATTTTGAGAAACTCGATTTTATCTCTTTTTGCCCTTCAGTAAACTATTCTTAATTTTAAGGTTGGATATCTAATTCTAAAAATTTCTTTTTGTAACCTTACAAAAATCCTATATACCAAATTTTAGCTTGCTCAGTAAAATACTTTTGGCATAAAGGCCGATATACAAACAGACGGCATCAGAAAAAACATTTTTTAGGTTTTAAAGGTCATAAAATGTCAACATTTTCCAATTATTGAGTTCAATTTTGGTTGACAATCACAATAATTCTATCTCCATGGGGTCAAGAGAAAATAAAAATTAAGCCAAACTAGTTTATAATCTAGAGCTCTGAAGATATTGATGTTATCTAGCACCATTCAAGTTATAGAAACAATATAGTCAATACATTATACTTCCCCTTCACCCACTCTTATATACATTTCTTGATGCACCACTGGATATATTTAATGTTAATTCTACAATGAACAAGTAGCCAGTCCCCATGCTGTTAATTTATCATTTGTTAATAGGAACAAGCCCAGTAATAGGCAACAGTGTTATATTTCTAATCCTTCCAGCCATAATATTTATTGTGGTGGGTTTCCACAAAAGTATATTTTATCTTATCTCCATGTGAACTCTAGAGTAGGTCCTTAAAATATGAGGCGTGTCCGGAAAGTAAAGATACATCATGTAAATGCCGATAGGAGGAGTTTAAATGCTTGTTGTGAGTAGACTGGCGTTGAACTAGATCCTTTTGGATTTCCTTTCGCTTTGGTTTGGTAGTACTAGAATAGTTTTTGTTCTAGTGACACGTTATTAAAATGGCAGCACCAATCAAAGATCCCGCCAAATGTGAAGTTCGTTCCTTGATAAGTTTTCTGATTACAGACAAATACAATTCAATTCACAAACAAATTTCTGCTGTTTATGGTGACAATATGAATCAACAAAATGTGACAAAGTGGTGCCGTGAATTCTTGGGAGGAAGGACTAATGCTCACAATGAGCAAATGAGTGATAGGCCATCTTTAATATCTAAAGACCTTCTCCAAAAAATTGAAAGAGCAATTCGCGCAGATCGGTGTTTGATGATAAGAGAGTCACATGACATTATTCCTGAAGTGTCTAAGACTACGATTCATGAAGCCGTGACAGAAAAATTAGGTTTTAAAAAATTGTGCACGCACTGGGTACCCAAAATGTTAACAAACGACCGCTAAAAAAAAGGATGGGTTCCGCGTTCATGTTTCTTATTTGCTACACAGAGGAAGAGATGAGTTTTTGGACTCTATTGTGACTGGGGATGAAACTTGGGTTCGTCATCACACTCCTGGATCAAATCAGCCGTCATTGCAATGGCGCCATATTCCCAAAACAAAACAATTTAAAAAGTCAACTTGAGCAAAAAAA
>CABFWB010005671.1:0-38599 GCA_902151455.1 Timema bartmani | reverse complement strand
CCCCCCCCCCCTTTCCCAAGAACAATTCAGGAACTTAAAGAAAGAATGGTGGGGAAATTAAAGATACATCAAAAGACATTACGCATACCAAAAGGTATTGTATGCAATGGTGGATATCTTAGGAACTAAAAAAAACCCCTTCAAAGTCATGTGTGAAATTGTCAATATCTTGTTACTTTAAGTTTAATTTGAAGCAGTTAAAATAGTGCAGATATAGTGTTATTAAATGTGTCAACACTTTCTACCCCACCCAATAGTATTGAATTCAAAAATTGAAAATTAAAAGTATTTTTATGTTTGGGATAAATACTTTTTATATTTTATATATAATGTTATAAATATTCGTGGTTTAGAATACAAACATTTTAAAATGTTTTACCTATGTGTTTTCATCATAAAATAACAACTACAGCTTTCAAATTCACAGAAAATTAAAAAAAAACTATTTTTAAATAAAAATACTAAAATTAAAAGTCATATTTATTTATTTACACGTGTCGACGTGAGAAAAGCACTTATACAATACGTGAGAGATATTATTATCTCAGCAATACATTGTAACGCCGTGAGATAGATTTGATACTACATGTGATACATATCTGCAATGCGTGTTGATTTAATACACAGAGCTATGTTTCAACCTCACAAAACATTGTAACGCCGTGAGATACTTCTGATACTTCATGTGATACATCTCTGCATTGAGTGTTGTTTTATTACACAGTGTTATGTTTAAAACTCACAAAAACATTTAAATGCCGTGAGATAACTCTAATACTAAATGTGATACAGATATGCAATGCAGGTTTATATAATCACAAATTGCAAGGTTTAAAACTTATCTGGAAATAATAACGCCGTGAGCTAGGTCTATTTACTACAAGTGATACATCTACGCTACGAGGGTTGTATCTTCCATCACCCATCGTTTTGTGTCAAACTGATCTGGACATTGTAACGCCGCAAGATAGATCTAAATACTATTTGCTATACTCATCAGTAATGCGGGTTGTATAATCACAGACTCCTGTGTTTCAAGCTCACCTGTACATTGTAGCGCCGTGTGATGGCTCTAATACTATATGTGATACATTTATGTAATGTGTGCTGTACTATTTCACATTGCTGTATTTCTACAACGTTGCCTACTTGGAAATTTCAAAGATAATTTGCGAAGCGGTTTGCATCTTAGCTTGATGCACCTAAGAAGTCTAACAGTTGAACGCCAATGTACGAAATAGAAAGAGAGGGAAAGAAATGAGTGGTTTACCCTGGAAGGTCTCTTGTCTTTGTGCTTATAACTCTTTCCCTCTTCCTCTGACGAGCTTACACAGTCACTTTAATATTTGCGCCTTGAAAACATTGACTCACCTTTTAATTTTACCTTTTTATTGTTTCCTATTCTAGATAGGCATATAACTACCACGGACTTTTTTTTACAAAATCTACATACTGTGAGGTAAATTCCCTCCCACAGGCCATTTTGGTGACAAAGCCAAATAACGTAAGTTTTAGAGGATTTTTAAAAAAGTTTACAAAACTAATTAAAGATAAAAAAATAGTAGTTTTGTGACACTCTAGGATTATTTTTATGATTATTTTAAAATTTATTGTTTTTTTTCAACTTTATATCTTTAAAACTCTCTGAGTAAAACGTAAACTCACTCACATGGGAAATCCTATCTTGACCGGCCATGACGTCACAGGTAGGCAACGTCCTTAATCTTAAATTATTATTGTACAGTCAGTTTTAATAGTAAGGTCTTTAAAAAAATACAAATATACTTTTTCCGGCCAGCATTGCTTAAACCTTACTATATTATTAGTACTATTTTATAAATATTAATCATATAGTTCAAAACTCACAGCTACAGACCAAATTATTTTACATATGGATTCGTTAAAGTAAATCTTTTATAGCTGTCAAAGAGGTTACTTTATATTAAAATTGGACTTAACCAATAATAAACTGCCAAAATTATTCAATATTAATAGCAAACTGTAATTATTTCAAGTTATTTATAATCTAAACGATCAAACACAAAATTTAATAGTCGTTTTTAAAGCAATATTTCTAGTGGCGTGTCGTGGATTGTTTCAAGGGAAGCAGATCTTATTAAAACTGTACCTGTGATATGCTCTCACCCACTTGGGCCCCATTTGACTATTCATACATATGCTCTGGGTGTCTCACATAGGAATGTATTCCCCTCGACACCTGATCAATGAGTGTTCTACTGAGGGGTGTGAACAATTCACAGGTACAGTTTCAACTAATGCTGCTTACCAGGGCAATAAATCACAACACACCACTGAATATTCTCTAATTTACTGGGAAATATTAGTAATTAACAGAAGACATAGGCCAAAACTAGCTTACCAACATACAGCCTACCGTTCCAAAGGTGTCACCAATTAATTTATATTTTCTTGTATAAAGAAAAATTATTGTAACTGTGAATTATTTTTACCTCGAGATTATGATGAATATTTGTGCTTTATGGGCACCCAAACATCAAAACGTGTATTTTATAATTCGGTATCCATGTCTGTACGTCTCTTTGTCCCCATATAGATATATATATTTTTCTCTCCCCATGTCTCTATGTCTCTTTTTCCCCGTGTCTCTATGTCTGTCTCTCTGTCCCCATGTCTGAATATCTCTCTGTCCCCATATCTGTGTGTCTCTCCATCCCCATGTCTGTATGTCTCTCTATAACCATAACTGTATGTCTCACTGTCTCTATGTCTGTATGTTTCTCTGTCCCCTTGTCTCTATGTCTGTATGTTTCTCTGTCCCCTTGTCTCTATGTCTGTATGTTTCTTTATCCCCATGCCTATATGTCTCTTTGTCCCCATGTCTGTATGTCTCTCTGTCTCCATGTCTGTACGTCTCTCTATCCCCATATATGTATGTCTCTCCATCCCCATGTCTGTATGTCTCTCTATCACCATGTCTGTATGTCTCTCTGTCCCTATATCTATATGTCTCGCTGTCTCCATGTCTCTATGTTTCTCTGTCCCCTTGTTTCTATGTCTGTATGTTTCTCTATCCCCATGCCTATATGTCTCTTTGTCCCCATGTCTGTATGTTTCTCTGTCTCCATGTCTGTACGTCTCTCTATCCCCATATCTGTATGTCTCTCCATACCCATGTCTGTATGTCTCTCCATACCCATGTCTGTATGTCTCTCTATCACCATGTATGTATGTCTCTCTGTCCCCATATCTATATGTCTCGCTGTCCCCATGTCTGTATGTTTATCTGTCCCCGTCTCTCTATGTCTCTTTGTCCCCATGTCTGTATATATCTCTGTTCCCGTGTCTCTATGTCAGTCTGCCTGTACCTATGTCTGTGTGTCTCTCTCTCCCCATGTCTGTACGTCTCTCTGTCTTCATGTCTGTATGTCTCTCTATCCGCATGTCTCTATGTCTGTCTGCCTGTACCTATGTCTGTATGTTTCTCTGTCCCCATGTCTGTATGTATCTCTGTCCATGTCTGTATGTCTCTCTGTCTCTCTGTCCCCATGTCTGTATGTTTCTCTGTACCCATGTCTGTATGTCTCTCTGTCCCCATATCTATACGTCTCTCTGTCTTCATGTATGTATGTATGTCTCTCTATCCGCATGTCTTCTATGTCTGTCTGCCTGTACCTATGTCTGTATGTTTCTCTGTCCCCATGTCTGTATGTATCTCTGTCCATGTCTGTATGTCTCTCTGTCTCTCTGTCCCCATGTCTGTATGTTTCTCTGTACCCATGTCTGTATGTCTCTCTGTCCCCATATCTATACGTCTCTCTGTCTTCATGTATGTATGTATGTCTCTCTATCCGCATGTCTCTATGTCTGTCTGCCTGTACCTATGTCTGTATGTTTCTCTGTCCCCATGTCTGTATGTCTCTCTGTCCCTATGTCTGTATGTCTCTCTGTCCCTATGTCTGTATGTTTCTCTGTCTTCATGTCTATATGCCTCTCTGTCCCCATGTCTGTATGTCTGTTTTACTGTATGTCCTTCTGTCTCTGGGCACAGATGATTTGATGGATTTTTTTCAAACTTTATATGGATGTTCTATATATTGGGAATTTTTTAAACTAAATTTCGACTCTCGCATTCAAGCTAAGGGTTGTTTACTGATAAGTGACTTTTTGAAAAGCACGTTTCTCTAACGATTTTGTTTAAAATACATAGAGTGCGTTTTGAACTGAAAAATAAAACTGTGGACTCGTATTTAGTGTAAAAATTCTTTAAAGGGTAGTTTATCAAAGACTGATTTTGTAAATTTTATTTAAAATATTTGTTAAAATTTGGATTATAATAGGTATTTAACATTTTTACATTATGGATTTAAAAAACTGATAATTTCATATTTGTGTACAAATAACTAATTTTTTTAAAAAATATTAATTTTTAAAAAGGGATTTAACAATTTTGTTTAAAATTGATTTATTTAAAAAGAAAATTGTTATAAATAAGATGATATTTTTTTTTTGAGGAAAACTTAGTTGAGGAAAGTTTACTAAGAAACTATTTTTGAAAATTTTGAACTAGGCCAAAGGTTATCAAGCTTTTTCAATCACGTACCACTATTTTCTATTCAGGACATTAAATGTACCACTTACCAAATGTATTCTGGTAAAACGTAATGTGTTGGTCCCAGGGGCGAAATTAACATTTATTACACTCCTACCACAAATTACTAATGCATTGCTTTATTTAAAATAAACATCACTTTAAATCAATTTAAGCTGTAAATATAGTACATTGTTAATCACACAACCCGCATTCTTGTTTCAGTGTGAAGGTTGTGCTTGGTTAGCGAAACACAATTTCTGTATGTCTGCTTTTGATTGAGTTAATTTGAGTCTTAAATCAGGTTCAACATTCAACTTGTTCCTGTACATAATTTTTATGTAAGTTGGAAAAGAAAACCCACATTCACAAAGGTAAGTAGTTGTATACACCATAAAAAGTCTTTTCTGAGTTCAGAGGATATTCATTTCCTCTTGCCAACCAAAAGTCTGTTAAATCCATCCTATTGATCGTTTGCCTGAAACTTACATCACAAGAGAGCTCAATCAATTCGTATTTTTCGGAAGGAGTTCGATTCTGGCACGGTGTTGTCAATAAAAAATGGGTCTCTTATCCAAAATTCCGAAGTTAGGTTTTCAAAGAAGTACCAATTCCTTGAAATCTGGGAATAAGTTCCCAAGGTGCTCTTTTATATTCGCCGCCAATTCACTACTAAGAATAATTTAATTTTTACTTAAGAATCATCCAACTATGGAAAGGAACACGTGTTTCTACAATCGATTTCTTTAATGATGAACCCAAGTTTTTTTTATAAGAGCCACAGTTTTATCCTGTAACAAAAATAAGGAAGTACATGCACCCTGAAAGCTCTTATTCACCTGGTTGAGGCGGCAAAATATATCTGCTAGGTATGCCAACCGGACAAGTCACAATTCATCAATGAAACAATTTAAGTTTGAAGACGTGTCAGAGACCAAAATCTGCACTTCTGAACGAAGTTCAAACAGACGGCTCAATACATTCCCCCTCGACAGCCGCCTAACTTCGCTGTGAAGTAGAAGGGAATCGTGCTCAGTATCCATTTCACTGCACAAAGTCGAAAATAGTCGTAGGTTCATAGCTCTGGACTTAATGAAGTTGATAATTCTCACTGCTTCATTCAAAACTGTTTTCAGAGAAACCGGAATATTTCTTGCAGCTAAAGCCTCTAGATGAATGCTATAATGTACAAACTTAGCCTCAGGAGCAACTTCTTTAATTTTGGCAACAAGCCCACTGTGTTTCCTAGTCATTGCATATGATCCATCGGAACAAACACCAACACATTTATTCCACTGTATATCATTCATGTTCATAAACTGGTCTAGTTTTGCAAATATTTTATGAAAAGTTGTTCGACCAAGCAATGGTTCACAAAACAAGAACTCTTCTTTCACTGTTTTCCCTTCTATAAATCTTATATACTTAAGAAGTTGAGCCATGTTGGTAATATCAGTAGTTTCATCAAATTGAACAGAATGATATTTACTAGCCTGAACTTTTTCTATTAACTGTTCTTTAACATTAGAAGCCAAATATGAAATTATTCGTGACAAGGTGTCATTGAAAAATGGAATAATTTCAAGTTGTTTTATTGCCTTTCCCCCCAAAATTATACTGACAATACCTGAAGCTGATGGTAATATTAATGACTCTCCAATTGAGTGAGATTTTCCTGCTTTAAATATTCTTAAACTGACATTGTAAGATTCCTCCAGAGCCTTCACGTTAAATCCTGAGAATGACATTATTTGGAATCTCCTTGTTGCCAAATCAGACAGTTTCCTTTGGAAATACTCCAAAGGTTTGTGTTTTACATCTCCGTGCTAAGTTTCAAAATGACGCTTAAGAAGGGAAGGCTTCATCGAATGATTTAATAGAGTTTCATAACAAATCACACACTGGGGAATAGGTGCGTCTTCTTCTTCAATAGATGTGAACCCATATGATAAATAGCTAGGATTGTACTTTCTTTGTGCTACATGGGGATTTATATTGTATTCTGCTGTAGTGATGTCCCCTGTTGGTTGGCTAGAAATTGAAGTACTAGCTTCTGGCTGATAAGAATTACTTCCGATACTTACACTCTTGTGTCCCTCAGTTCTTTATAAGGACTCAGTCGTTAACCACTTATACATATTATGTTTTCAATACACTGGCACAAAATACATATGACAAATTCACAAATATAATCAAGCAGTTTAAAGAGAATATATCCAAGACCAGATTTATTATCACTAAACACAACAGATATAGAGATTACTGGGTGCTGAACTCACAAAACTGGTCCACTCTTTCTGGAAAATGAAAGTCCTCTATCTCTATTACTGTTTGTCCATCACTAACTGCTTCTTCCACCACGGGGTGCCTCGTTAAGTCTTATATGCCCGTAATACACAGCGAGCAACACAATCAAATTCTTTCAGCACCTCGGATGAATCACTCAAATAGTCTTAACTCACTGACGGAATGGAATCTCTCTCATTGAACTGAAACGGACTCGCTGAATCCTATAGGAGCGACCATCTCTGGAATATTCTGGCGCCTTAGTTATATGAAATGTTTTGAGTAGGAAAGTTAGATTTTCGTGCATAAATTTCGACTAATTTAGCGACTAAAATATTTTTATATTTTATGTTAATTTTAATTTTATACTTCGTTCCCGTACCACCCTGCACTGTATAACGTACCACCAGTGGTACGCGTACCATAGGTAGAGAAACACTGATCTAGGCTATAGTAGAGTATATGAACAAATTCTTGCGATTGTACAATAACATTTATTTTCATTAAAATACTAAATTTTCAACCACGTTTTAAGACCTATCCTGGCTAAACACATCTGATTACGATATTGAGATAGCTACGAGTAAAGTAGAATTTTAAAGGGACAGTACCACATTTTGCGTGTAGGGACATCGATAAACAATTAAAAATAATCCACCTTCAGTACACTCGGCTGTGATTCAAACTCCGTAAAGCTACCAAGTCAAACTAGATGATTTTGACGTTTAATCTGCGTTACCACCAGTGTAGCTCGAACCATGCTTTAAAATGTAATTTAGCCAAATATATACACGAAATCACCTTAAAAATATTCCACGTTAATAAACTATCGATTTATTTACTATATGTGTCTATTATAAACTTTCTATCAGATGTTAATTTGATCATTTTGATTGTTTCCCCCTATTATCCTTTAACACTTTTCAGATTTTGAGAATATGATTCTCTGAATTAAAAAGAGGCTTCACCTTTAATGCTAATGACTTCAAGCACAATCATATTTCTATGTTTTTTCGAAAATGTGTTACCTTCCATTTGCTATTCAATTGGGACCAATCATTTTCTCCCAATATTTTACCACAAAGGTAGAAAGAGACATTAGTGATGGAGAGTGACACAATCACGTGACGCAATCACGTGACTAAACCACGTGACGCAACCATTTGAATTCCAACTGTCATATACATTTATTTGTATTCCATATAGCTTTTATGCTTAGGTAACTATAATTGGTTTCGCTACACGTAATCGGGAAATAGGTGGAGGAATTTTTCTTTTAGATGAATGTCACTTTGAGGCATGAATTATGGAATACTTTAGAACCTGTATGTGTGTTTGTGTTTGTGTGTGTGTGTGTGTGTGTGTGTAGGGGCGTGGGAGGGCATGTTCAAGTGTTAAAATATATTTACAGTGCTCTGGCGTAAATCTAATGCAGTAGAGATACGGAAGAAAGCATTTTAAAGGTAATGTATCCAAATTTCCGTGGAAGGAGCGTGGGAAAGAACTTAGGAAAACCACCCTTAATACACCCAAACGGGATTCTAACCTTGATCTCCTGGTAACCTTTAGGCCAGTTTAACACGAGAGTAATGCTTGGGACCATTCGGCCACTGGGGCGGGTAAGTTGTTGATTGAAATGCCAATAATCGTTTACGTAACTGTAAAATAAAGAGAGAAGTCCCATAGGAAACCATTGGCTTTTTGCAGAAATTAATGTGTCCTTGTAACGGCAGTCGTGGGGTATTTTTTTTTGGGTGTGTCTCAAAGTATCCTGACGTGGTGAAGAAGTATTTCATAGGTCGGGGTATGGGGGTGAGAACAAGATAAAGGGAACAAGAAGTAAGAGAAAGAGTGAGCCGAGAAATGAACCAAGCAGAGAGACAAAGAGGAGACATTATATGTACGAGAAAGGAAAGGGGTTTGTCATGGTTTAACGTGCCTAAGATGAACCGGCGTAGATATAATAGAATTAAGTTCAACGCAGTTTCATAACCGTCATGAGGTGTCAAGTAAAGGTAGGTTTTCTCATCTAAATACCTTTCACTTTTATTAAGTGAGTTTTCCAGTGAAACATATCTGATAACTATAAAAAAGTTTCATATCTTCAAATGGGTTAATTTGAACCTTTTATGGTCAGGATGTAGATGTGGTGCAAAAAGGGCAGTGTTTTTACAGTTTTATAGCAACATTTTTTTGGACAAAACAATTCAAATATTTCTTCAGTAGAAACATAAAGTTTAATTTTCTCCACATGGTGACCTCAACAGCTGTTGGATATCTGTCATGGGCCTAGCAGCATTAGATGAGAAACGTTTTTAATTAAGATAAAAAGTTGTAATTAAATTTCAGGACACCATTGGCAGAGTGGACGGTGGCTGTTGCATCTGATAGATCGTGATCTTATTGATCGATCAAGTATAGCTGACGATTTACACACGTCCATCACAGAATATGGCATAAAATATGAGTGAAGAATGACTCTGGCTACTAAAAGAGTCCTGGATAGCTCAGTGCTAAAAAAAAACGCGTACTGAGACAAAGATTCTGGGTTAGATTCCCGTGTCCAAGTGTTATTTTTCAATTTAAAGAATATTTTTAATTGAAAATAAATAGTACTCTTAAAATTCTAGTACACTCTTGACAATGATTCAAGAACTGTTAATATTACCATGTGAAGAAACGCAAACTCTTTTTATACTAGAGCAACATTTTATTAATTTTGGACAAAACAATTTTTTTGTTATAAAAACTGAAAAAAGATACCGTACTTAACCCTCAACTCGTTTTACCTACCATCCCCCTTAAAAATCTCCAATCTATTCCCCTTGTTGAGAGTCGTGGGGCTGTAAAGTTTTTTTAAAGCAAAAGGACATCGATGCAACCACAGGTGTATACGTCCTGACAGTCCTGTTTCAGCCCTCTTCCTACGCGAGTGTCCTGTGAATGCGTGATCCAACCTTGAGTTCCTTTCATTACCCAGCGCGCCCCATGGTTTCCCTTTTAAATTGTACCCTTTAAGATACGTGCTCGTGGTAAGATAGCATCGAAGTGTGGTTTTTATTTTCCTTCACGTTTCTTTTCACTCTGAGGGCAAAGACCCTACTTACCTCTACGAAGTTTCCTGGTTCATATCCACTGTGATAGTAAGAAGATTTTGATAGGCTCTAAGTAGTTTACATATCAGTGAGTACAGGAACAAAAGCGTTAACCTATTGAACTTAGTGTCCTTGATTCTATTGCCAGGTTGGCCGAAAAATTAGTCATTAGATAAATTATATTTCCTCATTTCATTGTGATGAACTAACTTCCGGGGGGATGGGTGTTGTGTTTGACCTAGTTTTAAGTTAGTTTATTATTCGTGAGTTGATAAAATCATTCGGTTCAAAAGGCTTACTTTAAATACCTCAATATTAATTCTTCTTAATTCAACCACCCGAAAGTTGGTTTGATGTGATTTCTATACATCCGTAGCTGGGCATGCTCCCAGTCCTTCACATGGTTAGTACTACATGCACAATCTGGTAGAAATCCCATGTCCTAGGCTAATTCAGGAAGTGTAACGGTTCCCCCTTGCCTTCCACTCTAAATTTCTATGAGTGAGCGTAAAAGTACTCACCAATTTTACCAGAAATATGTTTTCACATAGCTTCTAACATGTAACAATCGACATGGGAGCGACGAATTTACTTCCCCTCCGAGGAAGGTTGTGCTACGGATTTTTATCGCTAAGAAAATCCGCATAACTTGGCTGGATTTGAATCCACGGACATCGGGTCTTGCGGCGTGTACTTTACCTCAAGACCACAGAGTTCCACAACAACAACAACAACAACAACAACAACAACAACAACAACAACAACAACAACAACAACAACAACAACAACAACAACAATAATATTAATAACAATAACAGTAATATATCCTAGTTTGTTGTTATTTATTTATTATTTAGCACCGCGTCTTACTACCCGTTCGGGTTATACGCTTAAGTACTAATTACGCTAATGGACTAGGAATTGGTAAGGTTGAATTTAGAGGAAGTGAACCCGCATTTGCGTGGAGTGAGAGTGGAAAACTTTTTAGGAAAAACCACCCCCAGTTCACCCGACCGAGATTTGAACCTCGATCTCCCCGTCCTCGGCAGTCGGGCTCAACACGACTAGCGCGTTAGCCAACTACGCCACCGAGGCGGGTTAGTTTGTTGTTATCAGCGCGTCTTACTTCCCGTTTGAGTTGTACGCATATGTAATAATTATGATAATATTGTAGGGATGAGGAAGGTCAAACTTAAAGTAAATGTACTTATATTTGCGTGATGGGAGAGTGGAAAAACATTTAGAAAAAACCCACACTAAGTACTCATGATGGGGATTTGAACCCAATATCTCTCCATCATGACAGTCCAGTCTATTATGAGTGTAACGCCTTAGACCATTCAACCACCAAAGCGAGTAGTTTGGTTTGTTGATATTGAAGATGTCAGGGTTTGAATTATGGCCTGCTGTATTGAAGTGGTTTGTAGCTAATTTATTTACCACGCTCTCTCTACTATAATGGAAATACATTCCTTCTGAAAATTATGCCTTCCTGTTTACTGTCTAATTTGTGTAATTATGTTGATATCCCAGATTGTTAGTAGGCTAATATGAGGTGAAATTTGACTAAAAAATATATTATTACATACATATTTTAAAATTACTGCCAGACACGGGAATTGAACAATTAAGTATATATGAAAGACAAAGCCTGGAGGATGAATGATTATAATTACGGAAATTAACTGTATCTGAATAACAATAGAACTTTATCTTAGCACGATCTATCCAATTTGGGTCCCATCCACAGGGGAAACATCAACAGTTCAGTGCAATATCATTGACGCTTGTTTGATTCCCATGTATAGACGTCATTTTACATTATATAGTACTTCCGTACTTATTTTATGGAGCTGGGAGCTCTGGACAATTCGTAGCCTGCATGGTTTTGAAGTACGTCAAGAAAATATTAAGGGTTCAGTTAAATAAATGGTACAGAGAACGGCACCAAATTTCTCTCGCTTTTATCTTAAAATAGACACATACTAAAAACTCATAAGATATGTGAAACGATATAATATGTCTATACATTGTTGTAGAAACATTACACTAAATATAATAAATGAAATAATGTGCACTGTTAATTACTTACTCGATGGCAATAGGAACTAGGAATACTGTTTCAGAAAAATCGAGAAGAAAGAAACATCTTTGTCCACCAAAGATCACAAGAATCAAATTAATTTTCAAAGACTTGAATTAAAAAGTATAAATATTTATTTACTTATAGCGTAGAAATAGTTAGTTTTGTAAAACTAAAAGATTTTAATCCTTATTAGTATTACAATTTTACAATAATATGTTATTTCGTATCTCAAATAATTGTGGAGGAATGATGAAAATTAAAAAAATTCCTCAATGTATAGTAAACCCATAATCATTTCTATGAGAAATTTAGAGTCGTCTTTTGGTTTATTATGATAAACAATGTCCAGGTATAAAATTTAATCAAAATTGTTAAAGCGAATTTTAAGAAAATCAATTATTTCTCGTTTTTATCTTCAGTAAGCTACCCTTAATTTTAGGGTTGGATATTTGATTCCAAAACTGCTTCGAGGGGAACTTATGAAAACCCCAGATATTAAGTTATTGCCCAATCTGTATAATATTTTCGTTTCTAGCCCAAGGTACAAACATACAGACAGATGGACAGATAGAAAGATGGATAGACAGACAGATGGACAGACAGACAGATGGACGGACAGACAGACAGATGGACGGACATACAGACAGATGGACATAAAGAGAGATATGGACAGACAGACGGATGGCATTGCGAAAACCACTCTTTTGGTCACATTTATCAAAATATTGAGTTCAATTTTTTTGACGATCAAATACTTTCTCTTTGAGGCTTCGAGAGAAATTAAAAAGGTGGAAAGTCACATTACATACATTTTCCAGAACTATTTTAATATCTCAAACCCAGCAATTAATAATAAAAATATTTAAATATGAAAGTGATTTCTTCTAGCCATAGTATAAAGTGTATAAGAAAGATTTCATAAATGTCTAAAAGATGGCAACACTAAATCAATTTGAGTTAAACTCTTGACTCTCCCCTTTTTTCTCCTATACCCATTATATTCGATTTCATCGGGATTCATACAGCAATCTCTCAATTGTGGTTTTTCATAGATATTCACGTCTTACTTTAAGTAAGGATTATCCGTGACATACCTTAACTTGAGGGCAAATAACGAGGAAGTGTCCTAGCGCTCTTCTGTGAAAAATCACAGTGAAATAGTAATATGGAGAGACCACTGTTGAAATGTCTGTTCCCTTTTAAAAAAGCTTGGTAACATAAATCTCATAAGAAAGAATTTCAATTAAAACAAAATGCAATGAATCACAGTTTTTTTTAACTTTAAATATTAGTCACTTTCTAACAAAAACATAGCTAAATTTACCTTTAATTTATCCTCAATATATGTTAGCTATACAATATATGACACTTAGGATTTTATTAAATATTGAGTTTTCTCTCTCTTGATATTTCTCTTAGCATTTATTCTCTAGGATAATTTTTAATTACGAAGCATAATTAAATTAAGGTTTTTCAAACAAGTGAAACATCTTAAATTTCTTTTTGATGTATTTTTACTGTAAAATGTCATTTAAGATCAGGATGAAAGGAAAACTTTCTTCTAAGAATGTTTTGTGAAGTTCTTTTGATTCTTTATTTTCAAGGAAAGTCTTTAAAATTGAACAACTTTTTTCTTAAAATTACGTAGTTTGAAAACACTGTAGTATAAAGCTTGACTGGCGAGTAACTTAAATATAATATTAAGCTTTAAAAAAATGCTTCTTATATTAATGTAAAAATACTTTTTGATAATTCAATTTGGACAAACTACAACAGTTGTGTACTAATAGATAAGAAATTAAAATAAAACATCCTATGGTGTATTATTTGGCACATATAATTTAATTTCTATGTTTGGAAACAAGAAACTTTTTTTTTTTACAATTGAGGTGAAATTACAACTAACTATGGTATTCAAATCCTCTCTCCATACTAATGCGGTTACAATTTCTATAAACAAACTTCTCTATCTCTCCCCCCTAAGTTAAGTATTTAATAACTATTGTGTTGAAGATTACAAAAAAATACCTAATGTGTAAATCTACATTTCAGTGTTTTATGAAATTCAAGGATCAATTATTAGATGGTTTTCAATTGTTTTTATAACAGTTTTTTTATAACGTTCAGCCAAAAAGTTATTAAATACTTAATTAATTTAGGGGGTAGTAATCAAGGAGCTTATTTATAGCAATTGTATCAGCATTAATATGGAAAGAGGATTTTAAAACCGTAATAGGTTGTATTTTCAGCAAAATTGGTAAAATAAAAATATTGTAATTATCTTAGTTGTAGCATAGAAAATCTATGTGACAAACAGTATTTTAATTATTATACAATTTATCTTGTTTTACACGATTGAATTATAGAATTGTATTTTTATATTAATTTATGAAGTAACTATTCTTCACAGCTTTACATTTATATTATTTTCTGTTCGAGTTTTGTACTGCCTTGTTTGCAAGTTATGTAAGAGTCAGGAAAAAAGTAGTTCAATTTTAAAGACTTTCCTTAGAAATAAAGAATCAATTCACCTCGTTATACTCCATTCATATCTTAAGCTAGTTCTATCCAGTCCAACTCGTTAAATCCTATCTCTATCTTTAGCTAGTTCTATCCAGTCAACCTCATTACACCATATCTCTATCTTGAGTTAGTTCTATCCTATTCAACTCATTATATCCTATCCCTATCTTGAGTTAGTTCTATCCAGTCTACCTCATTACACCCTATCTCTATCTTGAGTTAGTTCTATCCAGTCTACCTCATTACACCCTATCTCTATCTTGAGTTAGTTCTATCCAATCCACTTTGTTACAACCTATCTCCATCTTGAGCAGCTAGCTATATCTTTTCTTCCTTATTACAACTTATCCCTATATTGAGCTAGTTATGTCCACTCCACTTTAATACATCCTACCTCTATTTTGAGTTAGTTCTATCTAGTCCCCCTCATTACACCCTGTCTCTTTCAGGTCAATTTTAATATTATCCTCCCATCTGCATCTAGGTCTTCCCAGTGGGTTTGCCATATAATATCCTAAACACGCCTCTAGATTATTCTATTCACGCTTCATGTCCTGCCCAGAGTAATCTACGAGATTTGACTATCCTAACAAGCTCTTATGATCAGTACAGGGTATTTAACTAATAATTATGTAACTTCCCCACGGAATTTTTTTGACCAAAAATGTGGGTAGCACACAAGGATGGAAGGACATACTATTTTTTTTTAAAAGGGTAGGTTTTGAAATTCTTTAAACAAATAAACGTATTAAAAACAAAATACTATTTGCGGCTTTCAATCTTTCGTAAGGATGGTCAAAGATTATCCCTCTCTTTATAAAGCTCTTGTTATTTTATTGCTGCTTGTAAAATTGGTAATAGCTCATGAGATAGCCAACTTACAACACAGAATTTAGCTGATTCCGGGCACTCTTTGAGATGAAGCTCCGCCGTATGGTTGATGCAAGGTGTGATCGAGCCGACGCCGTCTGTGTATTGACCGCATTGGTAGCATTTCAGGCCGATAGATGGCACCGCTAGAAAAAAAAGAGAAACAAAACAAACGCGTTATTTAAATATTTGATTTAGTTCTTTTACTAGAATATAAATCAAAGGAGTGCACAGGGTTTTTAAAATATGAACATAGAATATTTCACAAACATCTAAAAACTACCATTATAATGATAGCTCGGCGCAAAAAGCTAATGGTGGCTAAATAAATTAGGCATTTCACCTGATCACAATAAATGTTACGACACAGTCGCAAAAGTTTTATCAAATTATGTATTACGTCACAGTAAGAACATTTTCAAAATAATTTTCCTCGTATTTTAAACAAAAACACCAACTTGTCTATCAAAATAAACAATCAGTACATATATATTTTAAACCAAATTGTTAATATATTTTTAACAAATTTCATATTTAAAAAAATAAGTTTTTTGTACATTACCATACAATTATCTTAATTTGTAGGAATAAAAATTTATTCCTATTTATATTGAAAAACTATTCCCAGATACCCGTTTTAAACCCAATCTTCAAGGTCAATTTAAAAAATGTCAAACTTTCCCTAGTTTGTATTTAGTAAACTACCCTTAAATTAATTTATTTTAATATAAAAAAAATATACGTGATTATTGAATATGTAAACTAGTCCCCCAATATAAGTTTTATTCAATATCCTTAGAGATATTTAAAAATAATCAAATTTTACAAAATCAGTCTTCAGTAAACTAATCTAAAATTATTTATTTTTAGAAAGGAAAAAATAGATATAATTATTAATATTTATCAGATATTCCTTTTGAACCAAATTACTAAAGTCATTTTAAAATTATTCAAAATGAACGAATATCCCCCAAAAATCAACTATACAATTTTATTTGTCATGTCAAACACTCCCCAAATATACATTATAAGCAAAATAGTTAAATTAAGTTTCAATTTTATTTTGTAAATCACTCATCAGTAAACTACATTTTAACGAATTTTACCCAAAGACCAAAAATATGATGTTTGATGAAAAGTCAAACACTCCATCTCTACATCTACTTTAAACTGAATCGTTAAATTTATTTTCGAAAAAATTAGGATTTCCAATAAATTAATCTGCAACTAATTAATTTTATTTCAATGGTGTAAGTTAAAACAATTTCCAATCTAGCTATATAAATACTTACAATTAATATAATACCAAGACTTTGATGTATATTATTTGTAATAGAGTTAATAATTAGTATATGTTAAAACATAATTAAAATCTATTTTGTATGATTATAAAAAAATTGTTTTCTTAACCTGAAAAAATTATGTGATTAAATGATTGATTTTATTTAAACATTATGTAATGGTATAACATAAGAAGATAAGGCCTATTTTATATACAAATAAAATATTTTATTATTAGATTAAAACTTTTAATACATATGTAACGATTTACATTCTACGCACTCTCGTTCTTGTTAACACTAAAAAAACACTACGACAAGGAAAGTTTTTAAATCTAATGAAAACCACTGCTTTTTTCACTATTTTTTTATTCATATGAATAGACAAGTCTTTTTAGTTTCAACGAAAAAGTTTTTTATTTCAACTAGAATAAATAGATTATCTTCAATATTTCAGGTGAACTATCGATGTTACAATATACCATAATAATTGAATAATCGATTTTAAAACATCGATGTTTTGCGAAAATCGATTAATTTGTGCATTTTTATATTTTATATATTAGAATATTTAAAAGGCTATCTCTTTCAAACATTTTTCTCTTGAAAAATAGCTATGATTTTGTAAATAAGTATTTCTTAAAAATAATATGATTATGCCAATTTAAAAACATCATTTTATATTTTATTCTAGCTCAAGTAAGCAGAAATAAAAAAGTATGTCCCACCAGCAAAGTACAAGATCTAATTAAGTTGTTTCTCTAGACAAACTAGTAAAAAATGACACCATGTCGACATAAACAATATCCTTTTACTGGTTGCATTAGAGATGTGATATATTTTCAAAACTTGAAAGTTGAAAATTGTAAACTTGTTACGTGAAAACTTCACCTCACATCTGTAGCAAACAAAGTATTTTTTCTATAAAACTTGACAAACATTATAAAAAATCTCTTAACTTATTTTACTTAAGCAAGAACTTATTTTATGAAAGATCATATGGTAGTTTTTAGGGGTCTGCCAGCTTGGGTTTTTTCATTGGAGTCAAGTATTTCTAAAAGATCCCGCTTCGAGTAAAGTTCGAATATATTCATAATTTTAAAATGTTAAGAGTATATATTTATTTAATTTTAAAGATAAATAGATATCACATCTTTGAAATTTCAGATTTAAAAATATACTAAAACACATGTTAAAAAAATATGAATGACACTCATTTTAATAAATACAAATACATTTAGAAAAAAGTTAATAGATGGAAATATAGGTTTTTAAATTAGAAATAACACTTAAAAACACAATTTATAAATAAGAACAACACTAAAAAAATATAGGGCCTGATAGAAAAAAATAATTAAAATGGTTTCAACACTCATGACTTTAAGGACATTAAAATTACACTAACAATTATATACAAAAGCAATAAATGAATAATTGCATGATGGCTTGGAAATGTACAATAAGATAGTGTAGACACACTGCACAATAATGTAAGGTAAGTGAAAGTGAACGAAGCCAAATTAAATGATAGGTTAGGCCTGGGTAGAAAAACACACTTTTCTCTTCATTTCTTCAAACATTTACTTACCACATCTTCAAAACTTCCACAGAAGCACTTTGTTTTTAATTTTCAGAAATACTACTTTTTTCATTAATGTCTCTTCAAATAAAAATAAATATTTCCCAAAATTCAAAACAATGTGCAACCGTAGAAGTTTGAAAAAGTGGGAAGTGTAAAAGTGTAAGAAGAAATAGAGTAGTGTGTTTGTTTATATCTAGGCCTAACCTAATTATTCTTTCAAGTTGGCTTTATTCACTATCACTTTACATTATTGTAGAGTGTTTCTACACTGTCTTGATGAAAAGTTTATAAAGTTGACGTTTTAATAATCTAATATTTCCCCAAAATATGCTTCAATAACTTAATTTACCCTATAAGTAAACGTAAGAATCATAAATAGTTATAAATTTGAAGTGTTTAGTATTTCATTTATTATTCCTTAGTGTAATCGTGCATGATCACGTCTTCTGTTCCATCCTCATTCCTTTATGCGCAGTTGCACATACGAGTTATAAGGGCTCTCGTTAAACATTATTTTAATGATAAATTTACTTCAATTCAATTTTTAATGCTTATAAAAGTTGATGCTCATACTTTAAAATTAAAAATAGTATGACTAAAATAATATTTATAGCAAACAATATGAAATAGTAAAGGTTTTTTTATTTTAAATGTGTTAAGTTTGGTAAAATATGTGTATTGCAATAAATAAGATCAACATTGATTTTAGACAAGTTAACCAACATAATTCTATGACTAAATTGTAACTAAATTAGTGCTAGTTTTGTAGCTAATCGTATTAATTAATACGCGTTTTAAATATCTTAGTTTTGAAAACATTTAATATAATGATATATTATTGATATTACATTTTTAATATAACATAAATTATTATTTTAGAAAGGGACCAGGTAAAAATAGTAAAAAAGTTTCATTCAATTATTTAGTATTCAACTTAGATATTTTTATTTTCATTACTTTGTCATGGCAATACAAGTAAACAACTTCAATCAAGTATAATTCAAAATTGACGACAATATTGAATACATTTACTGGTCAAAAGTGGTTTTAAAACTCTATTACATTATTAATGTGAAAATTGATATTAATTTTTTTTAACAATTTGTTTAGTAACATAATGATTTATATGTGGAAACGCTGACATTATCTTAATTAAATAGCTTATGCTTACTATTGCGTTTTAAAAATTGATTAAAGTACATCAGGTGAAAGCTCGAAAATGACGAACCTACAAAACTTTCGATCCCGATCTCGAGCTTGGCTCGAAGCTCGACATCCGAGTTTTCGCAGAGCCTTAGTTATTTTATATTCATTTATTTGAATAAACTTAACATAACGATTTAAATAAAAATGCTGTACGATTTATGATAAAATAAAGTACTTTTTTTGAAAGCTTAACACTTTTGTTGACGCCTTTTTTATTTTAAACAAGTATACTTTAAAATTGTTATCACGAAATATCAATGGTGGCTGGAACTTATCTCGATGAATCGTTGGGCAAGTTTAGTGTAACTAGCAGGATGATGGATACATTGTGCTCGGCACGATGTGTGTGTAGGGGGGAGGTAGAGGGTTTGTTGGCAGGGTGAAAGGGTAAGGGGGACAACCCAAGCGCCAGCTAATGGAGCGTGGCAGGCAAGGATTTATACAGATAAAATATAGGTTGGGCTAAATTGACGGAGACAGTGGGCGAAGTATTAATGAGGCTAAGGTGGAAAAGATAGTTGTAAAAACAACAACTTCCAGGATTAGAGGTAGAATGGAAATAATACGAGAATAGTAAAATATACCTTTAAAAAGAGAGAAAACTAACGTGAGTAAAGAGAATAAATGATAAAAAGAAAGAAATATAAAGCAGAGAGCTAGTTTATACACCGAATAAGATAAAAAGAAAAAACTTGTATAAGTAGCGTAGATAAACAGCAGGGATATTTAGACTAAACAAGATACCATTTATAAAATGTATATTTCTGCCAGCCGTATCTTCTATTGCCAGTCTTGACTTAGAATCTACAACTATCTAGTCATTGGTCGAGTTTTAATGTTTGCCAGATGGTACACGACAACTTTTTTTTTTTGGTGATAGGGCTAGATAGTGGAAGATATACAGTCTAAGTCCTCTTAGTAAACAATACTTTGTGCCATAAATAGTATTACATGTAAATTATGCCTAAGAAACATAGTCTAATAAAAATGCGGCCTTTCACTTCTTGATCAAACATACATTAATATAATTTACAACTTCGGCAAGGGAACATTATTATTAGCACCGCGTCTTACTACCCTTTCGGTCTATACGTACTTACGCTGATGTGTAATGGTAGGGTGATTGTCAGATGAAATGGAGGACCTACAGTTTAACGTGGATTCCGAACCACGGCATTCCTCACATTCACAAGTTGTGATTAATACACGTCTTGTTAGAGGTAAAGGAAGGGTTTGGAAATCAGATAAGTCTGTGCCGGGACCAAGGATTGAACCCCGGACCCGCAGCCCAGAAGTCTGACACCTTAACCCTAGACCGCCAGGTCACCCTGGCAAGGGAATAGGTAGGTAATATATTAAGGTGGGTGGTCCGTGTGTGCATTGTACGCTCATAGAGTGGTTCGCTTTTGGGGAAAGTTTGAGAAACAATGATCTAGATTCTAGATTCTAGAGTAAGGATGAGGAATCATAAATAAAAAAAACCCACTAAAGTGCAGCTAGATTGATAGATTCGTCCACAGGTGGTAAGACCTACTATAAGAATGTAAGACAGATTAAGCTACATTTTAAGTCAAGACAGATTAGAATGTAATAGATAAAGATAAACTTTAAGGTGAGACAACTTTTAATGAAAGAGAGGAAGTAAAATTTTAAAGTAAGACTTTGTTGAGTGAAATAAAGTTAAAATTTATGGTAAGACAACGTTGAATGAAAGAGAGGAAGTAAAACTTTAGGGTAAGGCAATTATTAAATGAAAGAGAAGAACTTAAAATTTCCGTTAAGACAATTTAAAGCTTAAGAAAAGAAGCAACACTTTCTGTTAAGGCATAGTATAAGCTAAGAGAAGTTGCTATAGTGGGGAACGCAGATTGATTAAAGTAATGGTGGAAAGTGTGAGCTAGACGCTTGTCAAATAGCGCGATGGGGTAAGAGGTTAACTGACCCAGATCAAACAAGAGCCGGCCACGAGACCTTTTTGTCCTCACCCTCCCCAGTTGAATCAGTTCTAAAGGAGAAGAAAGGTCTGTTCAACCGTAAAGATACAGTAAGAAAACGGTAGGCAGAAGAGGAGAAGAAGAAAGCAATGACGAGTTTTGGATCCAAATAAAAAACATTGGGAGTAGATTGGAATGAGCTGGAAGGCATAGATTCAAGATGAAACGGGACCGTCCAGATTGGAAATGAAAGAATGGTAAAAGTGAAGTTAACCTTTCATCATAGTACAAAGGAAAATTCATGATAAATAAGAACGTAACAAAATATAAAACGAAGATTCACAAGGACTAGATGAAATAAGAGATATGAATAAAAATACAAACCCAAGGCAGATTAAATAAATAATACAGGATGCCTAGTATAGTCAGATCACCATAAATAAATTAAAAGTAAGTTTAAATTAATCAATATTGACCATTTTTTTCATGCTATACAACTGTAAGTAACTCAAATGAAAGGAAATCAAATGAATAAAAATAAACATTTTTGGCTGTCCAAAGATTTTTATTCATACATTTTCTTTAAAATTCATTAAAAAATTTTGATAAACACACATAATAGAGTGACACAAATAAGTTTAAATAAATTGAGAATGCAAAACAATCTTAAATAACTTAGTGGCTTAGTATCTTTTTAAGATTGTTCAAAATATTTAACGATGAAGGGTGAGATGAGAAAAACTGTGAGGAGGTGATTCTCAAGAGAGAAGACAGATGCTCATCAGTAAGTTGGTTTCTAAGATCACTTTTCCAAAGTTTTACGGTTGAAAACTATTTTTTAATATGAACACGAGGATGCAGACATTGCCATATATTTTTGACCATGATTTACCAAGTTTGTAAATGTCGAAGATCAGGGTGGCTACATAACGGAACACAAAACAACACATTTAAATGATTTATCCCGCGTGGGCCGGTTTGAACACACCAGGTGGCCTATTTGACCCCCAGGAAGTAGTTTGCTAGTTATTGTTCTAAGGCGTCAGTCTTGTAATAGGCTGTACTGGATTTCTGGTAGCGGGAAGGTTGAGGTATTAACCTTGGATAGATACAAAAAAGATAGTTTTATAAATGCGATTTATCACTGTGGCTATTGATTCCTCTCTACCCGCTAATGTGGGTTAATTTCCTCTAAACAAACCTTTAATATTACGTATACCTTTTAATAAGACATTAACTATTGTGTTAAAAAGTAACTAAAAAATTATGTGATGCAAAAAAATAGTTATTTTAAAAAACCCAGACAATGTTAGTAAAAATATTTTTGCTTACTAACCGAAATAAAAATGGACAACATATGGAGATTCCTGTAGTGACGCACATGCTACCCATGATTTATGATACCCTTCTTGTTGAGAAATAACCTCACCTCTTTTTGGCAACATTCTCGTGAGCGGTTCCCCATCCCTTACGTATCCCTCCTCCTGCCTCCCCCTCCCCCACCTTATTTCCAACACTACTTCAACTTTCCCACTCTCCCCCCCATATCTGCCCCTTTAACCACCCCATTCCCCTCTCTCCAGGGTCTGAACCCCCCCCTCCCCCGCTCACGTAGACCCCTCATGAGTTCCTCCAAAATACTTTGGACCATCACGGTCTCTCGCTCCTCTTACGAACGTGATTTGAAAGAAAAATAGATTTCAATATTTCAACAACAAACTATATACAGTTATATACTTTGTACCTGAATGTAAAAGTGAGCAAATCTATAATTTGTTATAAGAAGAGATTTAATGCTCAAATATTTTAAATATTGATTTATTTTGTGTATATCTGGTAATAGGTCTATTTATTTACTCGAGGTATTTAACATGCACTATCTGAACCGACAGATTATATCAGCACACGACTTATAAACTGACTTAAATCTAGAACAGACACAACATCCATTCCCCTGGTCGTTAATTCATCACTGTGAAAGGGAAAACCAACATTTTATTAATAGTAAATTTTTCTACCATGACGGAAATCGAACCCGGGACCTTTAAGGCCGGTGACAGACTGATGTTTTGGTCACTGCGACTCAAACGCCGCGACCAGGTCGCTCTAGTGTAGTGCATTATTTCATATGAGACGCTCACAACGACCTTTTCAAATCTGTCACGGTGTTCGTGTCCCTAGTCTGACCCCTCTCTCATATGAAACAACGCAATACACTAGAGCGACGTGGTCGCGGCGTTTGTGTCGCAGTGACAAACACGTCAGTTTGTCACCGACCTCAGCATAGTGGGTTAGACGCGCTACCGACTGGGCTAATAAATTGACTATTCCTAACAAAAGGAATAATAACTTCATTCTAAAACGTTGTTAGGATACATTCATAACACCCGAATGTATTACCTTTTTATCCTAAAAGTAAAATCATTCAAATGATTGTAACTCAAATAATATACCAATATAATAATAAAACGTTTTTCCGTAATGCTTGGGTTAATTTGGAGCAATAATTACATTCATTCACCATATGGGCTGTCACTAAAACAACATATTTCTTCTATTGACACTTTTTTTTACTATCCTATACTTATTAATGCATAAGATATATATGTATATATGATTCTAATTATAAATATTAGCACCACGTATTACTACCCGCTCGGATTATACGCCAAAGTATATCTACTAATTACGATAATGTATTACTTAGGGATTAGGAAGATTGAGTTTAGAAATAGGGTATCCACATTTGCATTTGAATTTGCGTGGATGTATAGTGGAAAACCATGAGGGAAAATCCACCCTCAGTACACCTAACTGGGACTTAAACCACGTTTTCCCTATAATCACCAGTCCTGTCTAATTAGAAAGTATCGCCTTATACCATGCAGCCACATTTGGTAAGATATTTGTTAAATTTCGGTTTCTTTTGTGGTAGTTCATTTACCTCGGTTACTAATGCCTATTACCCACCTTTGTGGCGTAGGTAGCTAACGCGCTAGTTTCGTGTTAAGCTAGACTGCTGAGGACGAGGAAATCGATGTTCGAATCTCGTTCGGCTGAACTAGTTTTTTTCCTAAAAGGGTTTTACACTCTCCATCCACGCAAATGTGGGTTCACTTTCTCTATATTCAACCTACCCAACTCCTAACCCATTAGAGTAATTAGTACTTAAGCGTATAACCAGAACGGATAGTAAGACGCGGTGCTAAGTATTATTATTATTATTATTAACGCCTATTTCCGTAAATTTTCATGCACATGGTTTGTGGGCTTGAGTTTTGGACTGGTCTTCAATCCAAACATACTGTCGTCAAAAGGTTTTTAAGCAAGTCTTATTACCAATGCTCAATGTACCATTCGTTCACCCTGAAAGGTAGAAGCCTTACCTCAATATCTTACACTATGACCCTATCTTATAAACTGCACTATAGTGGAATAATGCACGGTAAGATTGCTACTTTTCAGGATGAAAGAAGGGTATGTTTTGCAACTCTTGTGATTAGCGTATATATTTTCATAGGAGAAACTGAAGCCCTTCTGGATAGCTCAGTTGTATTAGCATTGACGTATGAAGCCAAAGGTCCTGGGTTCGATTGCCATGTCCAGCTCTCATTTTTCAATTGGAAGAATATTATATTTAAATGCAGCTATAGCAGTACTTAACAACTATAATAGCTTGATTATTTAATCCATAATGACGTGTTAATTTAACAACCTTATGTTATATAGTATTGTTTCCCAACCCGAGTAAGTAGATATACTCATAAACTGACTAATCAGTCTGAAGAACCTTATTTTGACGTCAATAAAGTTAATAAATCTCATTTCATTTATTCATAAGTAGATATAATCAGAAACTGACTAATCAGTCTGAAGAACCTTATTTTGACGTCAATAAAGTTAATAAATCTCATTTAATTTATTCACTTAGCAAGTCATGTTTTCTGCAGATATATTTATTTACAGATGATATTACTTTCAATAGTTGTAAGATTTTTTTTAAAATATTGGTTCCCCTACATTTAAATGTATATTTTCTTACTAAGGGTTTGTTTGCCAAGAGTTTAACTCGAAATTAAATCCTTTTTCTTAGAACGTTATCAATCAAAACAACACAAGACCAATTTAAATAAACCATGCAAATGTCTAATAACTTTTTCATAAAAATTTTTTCACTATGGGTATTTAACCTGCACTTTCTGAACCGACTGATTATATAAATATAAGATAATTTCTATGATCAAGAGCGAAAAGACCTACCAATTTATGAAAATAGGTATTTTAAAATACCTTGCAGGGTTCTTTTACATGTCACAATTGAGATGGGACCATCGGCTTTACTTCCCCTCCTAAGGTAGTTGTGCTACCGATATTTATCGCTCAAGAAAAATCTGTCAACATCGGATGGGTTCAAACATAAAAACATCTGGTCCTGAGGTGAGCACTTTACTCTAAGACCACTGAAGTCAACCATTAATTGGCAGTTAAAGATGGACACTTGCCTGTAAAATTTTCAGATCTTTGAATCCCAAGGGAAGGGTATGTATTCTTTATGATATTGATTTAAATAATGAAGTATTAACATATTTGATGTATAGCATACTCAAGGTTGGTTACAGATTCAACCACCAGGTGCTGTGGTCGATAATTAAATTGCTAGAATTTGCTCATATTGCTTTATTATAACTTATCTGATCATATTTGAGGTGATAACTTCCTTGGGATAAATTAAACTTGAGAAATCTTGATTCTATTTGTTCCATTCATTTATAGCTAAAATCTTTTCAAGCAGGAAAATTTTCTATTTCAATTCTATAACACTTGATTTACAAATTGATTAAATCAGCTTACGACTTATAAACTAACTTATCTCTGGAACAGACGCAGCACCCACTCTCCTTCCTAGTAATCAATTCATAACTGGGAAAGGAGAGGTGACCATCTCACCAATCTCAATTTCTTCAGGACATAATCGGTATCTAGATCATGGTCTTATCTTCGTAGGCAGCAGGACTAAAAAAAAAGAGAAGTTCATTTGAACTAATTTCCTTTACGGTGAATTTCGAGAAAACTAGTTCAAATTCAAACAAAGGAATTAGTTTTGAATTAAGTTCGTCTAGCGAACGACTTTTTTTGGTCGATTATTTAAAATCTATTTGCTGATCATCTTCTTGCAAATCTTTATTCTTTTACAGCCCTGTAGAGTGAATATAAATGCACTAAATACAGTTTTATTGAAGTAAAACATCCAGGTTTTGCATTAACAAAAGTGTTAGAAAATCTCATACAGCGTATGTACTTTAATTTGTTTGGTAATATATTATAATAAATATTCACTTTGGTGGCCACCGTGTCGAAGGCGTCACTCTCGCAATAGGGGACTCGAATCCCTGTTGGATTTATGAGGGTGTTCTTTACTGGATGGGTCTCAGTTCTATTTCCATGAAAATATGGGTACAGTTCCTCCTAAATTAAATTTTTTCATCTCTAGCACATTAGTGTAACTAATACACATAGTTATAGTCCTAATAGATAGTAATACTTAGTGTCAATTTTTTATATATGCAACGATGACTTTTTTAGTGGATTTAATATATTACTTTTTATCAGGATCTATAAAATAAATTTAAAAAGGACTTATTGCGATATAAAAATGTTTCCCAAATAGGGTACGTGAGCGGTTAAAGGGGGTGTTATTAATTTTAGGTGTTCTGTATTAAGATAGGTCCCTTCCTTTTGCTAGTGAACTCAGACCGCCAATGCTCCCTGTCTTCTGCCTCCTCGTTCAGCTCCCAGAATTTTCTTCTTTCCTTTAACTCATCCAATATTTTAATCCTCCTTCTTCCTATACTCCTCTTTCCCTCAACCTTTCCTTCTATGACGTTTTATAGAATACAGTTCCTCCCAAGGATGTGCCCGATTTAGTTTGATTTGTACCGAAGAATCACATAGCAATTAGTTTTACTAATCATAACATTTTTCTATGATTATAGTATCTGACTTTTAGCTTATCTTAGAGATATTTGTAATTATTTATTTCCCTTTGTCACGGTTTTGTTTAGCTTATCACTACACCTGTCTTAACATTGATGACGATTGTTTATATTTTACAGTATATTAGGTAATTGTTTACATTTATTTTATGAATTGAGTTCTTCATCATGTCCAACTTACTTTTTTTTATATCCTGAAAGTTCAACTTTTCGTTATTGTTTGAGTTGATCCATCAAGTTGCATTCATGATATTCCTGTTCTCTTTCTCTTTTACACTTTACCTTCCACGACATGAATAAATAAGCCCTTTCTTACCATAATACGACCCGTTCATATAGGCCTTTATTCGTAAAATCACCTGACGAATGGTTATCTTTTCATTGACCCTTACTAGAACCTCTTCATTAATAATCCAATACCTCCTCTTCATCCTCTATATTCTCCTCCAGTATCACTTCTCAAATATTTCAAAATATTTTTTCTCCTTATATAATATACTAGTGAACTTTATAAAGAGAAAATAATAACTAAACGTAAACATAGCATACCTGAAAATAAAGGGAGTAAACTTTAAATCACGCCACGTGCACACAATTCTGAAACCTTCAGTTCACATCTTGATTATCCCCCTTCTTTAGTAGTTATTCAAGTGTGACACAAACACGTGACTTCCACGTGATCTGAAACCAGATATTTTCCTCTCTTAAGACTATATTTTCCCTCTAGAATGTGGTTTTACTTTTATATATATTTGACAAATATTCATGTCACGTACTGAAGAACAGATAGACCGAATAAGATAGGGGATGGTATAGAGAAGAGGAGATTGAAGGCGAAGGAGGTTGCGAGGCCTTCTGAGGAACATAAGGGTAGTAAGGAGACAATAAAGATAGATGGGGAAAGACTGCGCGAGTAAGAGACTAGAAGTTTGGATGAGTAAGGGAATGGCAGAACAGTGACGAATTAAGAGAGAAGAAATAATGATAATAATAATAAAAGAGGCTATGATAAGATAGTGAGAAGGCGTGGCAGAATGAGGGGATGAAGTGAAAGTAGACTAAGCTTTACTTACTGACTAAGAGTATGAAGGGTACAGGGAGAAAGCCTAATTTTAACTCAAATTGAGTGAGGGCTGCCATCTGTTAGACAATCACGAAACCTTTCTAATGCAATTTAGATTATGGTTAAAAAGGGTCTTTGTATTATTTAAATTAATTTTATTTTAAATGTTTTCTGGGGTTCTTATGGGTTTACAGCAGGGGAATGTTGTGGAGTGTTTCAAGGGAAGCAGACCTTGTTAAAAACATACATGTGATATGTTCTCACCCCCTTGGGGCCCTATTTGACCAATCATACATATGCTCTGCATGCCTCACATGGGAATATATTCCCCTAGAAACCTGACCAATGAGAGTTCTACTGAGGGGTGTGAACAATTCACAGGTACAGTTTAAACTAATACTGCTTACCCGGACAGCACTTTACGACACGCCACTGGATTACAGATATAAAAGTTGTTCTGGAAAATGTGTGTAGTGTAACTTACCACCTGTTCCCTTGAACCCTTCATAATATATATACATATATATATATATTATACCACCTTTTCCCTTATACCCTTCAAAGTGTATATATATATACACTATATATACACTATATATTATATATATATTGAAGGGTACAAGGGAAAAGGTGGTAAGTTACATATATATTAGTTTATATATATATAAACGAATATATATGTAACTTACTTATATATATATATTATAAATAATATAAATACATAGTATACATATATATATAAACATATAAACGAACAAATATGAAGGAATGACTGAGGATTCGACGACTCCTGGATAGCTCAGTGGTTAGAGTATTGGCGTACTAAGCCAAAGGTTCCGGGTTCTATTCCCGTTTCCATGAACACAGGGACCAAAAAACGTACGTACATAATTTTTTGATCTTTTTATCCGTTTAAAACTAACGAACGACCCCCTCAAATATCTGTTTGTTTCACGATGGACAAGTTTTGACGAAAATTGATATAGTACCTAGGACTTGTTTGAAAACTTTTATATACATCGCGAGACTTACGTCTTAAATTGCGTGGACTGCAGTTACTACATAAAAATATAATGCACCATCGAGCATAGTATTGTTTTTCTAACTAATTCATGAAGGGAAAATAACAACTAAAAATCCAAGTAGAAATTATTATTATAAGAAATATTTATAGTTGAGATTAAAAAAATAATCTTAAAACTGTAGTAACAATAATAAAATCAAAGGAGCGTGGTCCACTGTTCAACGATTTACTAGTAAGACTGTAGTAACGATAAGAACATGGAGAGGGCGTGTTCTACTATTCAGATTATTACTACTAAGACTAATAACGATAAGAACATTTAGAGGGCGTGTTCTACTATTCAGATTACTACTAGTAAGACTGTAGTAACGATAAGAACATTTAGAGGGAGTGTTCTACTCTTCAGATTACTACTAGTAAGACTGTAATAACAATAAGAACATGGAGGGAGCGTGTTCTACTATTTACATTAGTACTAGTAAGACTGTAGTAACGATAAGAACATTTAGAGGGCGTGTTCTACTATCCAGATTACTACTAGTAAGACTGTAGTAACGATAAGAACATTTAGAGGGAGTGTTCTACTATTCAGATTACTACTAGTAAGACTGTAATAACAATAAGAACATGGAGGGAGCGTGTTCTACTATTCACATTACTACTAGTATAGGGAGTGTTCTACTCTTCAGATTACTACTAGTAAGACTGTAATAATAATAAGAACATGGAGGGAGCGTGTTCTACTATTCACATTAGTACTAGTAAGATTACAGTGGCCCGAACGGTTAGTAAGACGCAGTGTTATAATTTTATAAGACATAAGTACTGATAAAACCATAGAGGGAGCGTGGAAAACTGTTCACAGAACCACTAGTTATATATGGAGTAGGTATAGAGAAGGTATTTGGAAGAAATATGCCCACATTAGCGTGGATAAGGGATGGGAAAACACAGTGATAAGTCACTTATGGTAAATCAGCCCTATTGCATACGGATGGGATTCGAATCATGGCCTTTAATTCCCCAGCAATCCAATTTATTGAGAGTTTGGGTGATTTCACCAAAATGATCATCTGTATGAATGCCAGCGTTTAATCAGTACATTAAGCAAAGTTGGTCTGCACACCATGACATGTTGCAGACATAAGAGAATTGCTTTCATGTCTTGTCAAAAACATTTACTCGGGTATAAAAATTGTAAAATCATCTCATAAGATTCCCACTTATTCAACGTACCCTTTTTTACCCTGAAAGGTAGCAAGATTAACTTACATGATTTTAACCTGGCGCAGCTTATACGATCGGTCCAATGTGTTGTTTGTCAAGGTAAGACTGCTACCGTTCAGGGTAAAAAGAGTGTAACTTAGTTTCTTCAGCAATTAACTAGATTCATGGATTTATTTTACAACTGTTTTCTTCTTTTTTGTGTTCACAAAATCTACACGTGTTAATTTTGAATCCTCACGCTATTTTAGAAAACATTAATAATATTTAAAGATGCTATTATTAAAAAAAAAGAAGATAATTCCGAAATCTTAGCTCAGTTGGTAGCGTATCTGTCTACTGAGATAAGTGTCCTGGGTTTGATTCCCGCCATGGCAAAAATAACTCTGATCCGATAAATGTGTGTTTCCCTTTTCACAATGATGAATTAGCTGCCAGGGGGCTGGGAGTTGTGTCTGTTCTAGATCTAAGTTAATTTATAAGTCGTGCGCTCATAATATAATCAGTCGCTTCAGAAAGTGCACTCTAAATACCTAAAAATAGAAAATTTTTATATCCATTATTATATAAAGACAAAAAACACTTATCTTGTACAATTTTTCAAAAGTCATAACCAATTAAGCTCTTCCTTTGTTGTAAAATAAATAAATAATATCTGTTAGTACTCAGTACTTTGTTACTTATTTCTTTGAGTTCAGCATTCAGTTGGCATTACATCATCGACGGTACCATCTTAATTAAACATAATTTTGTTATTTCTGAAGCTAATAGATTGCTTGGGAGTAGATAAGATGGAATGTTCATTTCATTGCTTCATATCATGTTGGTATTAGGTGGAATTTAAAAAAAGGGGAAATGGGGGAGGGGAAGGCATGCATTCCAAACCCCCTCTTTAGACTACGTGCCTGTCAGACATAATGCCCCACACAACCCCCTGGCGCCAGAAAACTTAAATGTCTAGATACGATTATGAACCCAGTCACGAATATTACGTTAATTTAGGTTTGGCCTGAAATCAGATTAAGACTATCTGGACTCGCTATCAACACTTTACTTAATCACTTGAAAAGTGAATGGAAAGCACTTTGATTGAAACTTACATCATACAAAACTTACACATAAAGTCCAATTTTTTTTATAGGAGGAACATTGTCTAGCAGCTAAAAAATGTTTAATTATCCCACTTTCACATATCCATTAGTAAAATAATGTTATCTGCATCTGTAACTTTTTATAGATATTATGAATACCTACAGAAGACCTCGGTGGTCTTAAGGTAAAGTGCTAGCCTCAGGACCCGATGTCTGTGGGTCAAACCCATCCGGGGTCGATGTATTTTTCTTGAGCAATAAAAATCTGTAGCATAACTTCCTTAGGAGGGAAAGTAAAGCCGTACCATGTTGGAAGATATGTAAAAATACCTTTCTAGGCAAAATTGGTAGGTAGAAACTCCCGTGAGCTGAAATAATTATTCGGTTATGAAAGTGCATGTTAAATACCTAAAATAAAAAAAAATCATCACAAATAACATGGTAAAATGTTATCATTTTTGGCCACAAAATTATATATTTGTATTTTATAAAGGCTTCTTCCTATAAAAATCATTCTATAGCCGGCATATTATGAAAACGTAGTTTTACTACCATTTATAATATATCTATAAATGAGCTTTATAGAGACAAACCAATGCTCCGAAGAGAATACAATTTAACAGATGATCTATGGCTTTAACATTTAATTAGACTAAAAGTTAATTTTAAATGGATATAAAAAAACCTTACTAAGCTCATCAGTTTACGGGTTATAAAGTGATATTGAAATGAACCATCCTAGTTTTTGATACAATACAATTTTACCGAGAGTAAACATTTTCTTAAATATATAACAAACATATAACTCATTCTTCCCAGAAGTTAATTCAGGGTAAACTTTAATTGTAAACAAAGATAAATTTTTTGACCAAATCGGGAATTCATCTCAAGACCCTTAGTTCAGAAGGCAGATGCATTATTGACTGAACTTAGATGTCGGTTGGACATAATAATAATAATAATAATAATAATAATAATAATAATAATAATAATAATAATAATAATAATAATAATAATAATATAATCGTATCAGAAGCACTTGGAAGAATATTTAACCGACATCTAAGTTCATTCAATAATGCATTTGCCTTCTGAGCTAGGGGTCTTTATTATTATTATTATTTTCATTATTAGCTTATGAAATAATAAAAAACACCTGTGCTAAATGATCGTAGTTTCATTAATACTATTTTAATAATGTTAAAAAAAATTACTATAATATTATGGTCTTGTTTATCATCTGGGCTATGCACATTTAATTGCACTAATAGACTAGGGTTTAGGAAGTTATAGTGATAAAAAATTTAGATTTTTTTTTAGTATAAAAGACAAGAATTAAAACCTCAACCTCCCGTAACATTGATGATCTTGATGCTTAGTTCTTGCTATCGACGATGTGGGATCACTTAGTAATAAATTAAATAAGTTTGATAAAAATAATTCATGACTTTGAGTGTTTTGTATCTTAGACAGAACTTCCGTTTCAAATGTGTAAATAAAACCCACATCGGGAGGCACGCACCCCAAAGGCGTCAGTCTCATATTATATTGTTTGACAGAGATGGGAAAGTAGAAGTTTGAGTTCTAACCATGTGTACTTGGGTATATTCCATAATATTTTCTCGCTCGATCTTCAAGAAAATGCAACAACGTTTCTTACAAAACTTTACCTTCTCATTATTGCCACTATGCGGGAAGCTCAGGTGGGTAAGGGAGGCGCCCACTGGGTCGGTGCCGTACGGACCACACATTTTAGGGGGGGTGCGACCATTATCCACACTGACGGCACGGGTGGAGACTAGGTTCGCCCAGCTTTCCTCGATCCAGAAGGTGAGATTCTCGTTTGCGTGCTCAAGGAAGTAGTGTTTGCATTTCTGTTACTGTTGGATTTGTTTTGTGTAGTGTATTTCACCGTATTATTTAAATATGGAAAGCGAGGAAGAATTTGTAGTTATTAGTTGCCTTTTAATTGAAGAGGAGAGAAGAGAATGTAGGAAACGACGATTCTGGGTTCACAACATCAACAGGAAAAGACTTATGTTTGGCGAATAGCACACATTATTTCCTGATATGGTTGTAGATGACGCCAAAAATTCCGGCCAGTACTTGATTTTAATTCCCTCGCCCGGACTTTATGTCGAATGGTGGAACGGCGGAGAGTCCGTTGCCAGTGGTAGTGGGCGCATCTTGGTAACAAATAATGCTACGAATTGGTTGCACTTTCCGTTCATTCCTTGCGGTCCGTGCGGTCCCGACCCAGTGGGCGCTTACTAAGAGAGAGGCGCACTTAAAAAAAATACAATGGTGGGTGAGTGCTGCCATAAAATTCGAGTAAGACTTTACTCTCAACAAACATGACGTCATAGACGACATCTGATAGTTTGCTAGAGAAAAAGCAGTCTTAAAAAGAAATGAATTTATAGCTATTTGGATTAGATAGAATATCAAGTGACTGACAAAATGGAAGAAGTAGCTTTAAAAGATGATGGGAATGTCTTGTTTTTATTTTCTCTTGGATGTGTTTTTAATGTAGAATCTAACTTAAATAAAACATTCTCTCTAAAAGCTGTATTTATTCAACTATCGATTAGATAAAAAGTTGAATTAATAGTTTTTCTGTCGTACTTGGAATCCTACTGACCACGCGGGTTAACGATATATTTACAATTGTGGTGTAGGGGCGAGAAAAATATAACTTATATGAAATGTATCCACAATTGTGCGAATTTAGATCGGTGAACTATCTAGGAAAATAAACCTCAGAACAACACCTAAATGGGATTCGAGCCCCGACCTTCGAGTATAAAGGAAACCTAACAAGATGAAACTGACTCCCTTTCACGCGAGGACAGAGGAATGGCATACACATATATGATTGGTAACAAGTCTTTAGTGAAAAATGGCATTAACTTATTTTTTTTAAGCATTTCTAGTCTCTTAGTAATAAAGCTTTGGATTTGATGGAAAATAATATATAGTTTAAAGAATGATACGATAAAATTAATAGTTATTGCGAGTAAAATCACAATATATCTTACAATTTCTCGTGAATTTTAAAGAAAAAGGTGAAATAATCATTAAAATACAATCATACAATAGATTATTTTAATAGTAAAGCGTTAGTTCTAAAGGGTTTTGTAACATGTTTTAATGAGACGTTATTTTTTAATAATATTATGTGCTTACATTTATGATATAGTTTTTTATTCTAAAGAACAATTAAACATGAAATGTTCATAAATAGGGATGAGAAAGGTTGAATTTAGAGGAAGTGTACGCGAATTTGCGTTGAGGATAGTGGATACCCGACCAGAATTTGAACTTAGATTTTCTTGTCGTCATCAATCTAGTCTATCACTTTTATTATTTAGTTTTACTTTTTATTCCGCCTATATACAAATCCATTCATTGGGTATGACTTAAATTTTTTTCATCTATTTGAGGTATTTATTACTTTCTGAACCGACTGATTATATCAGCACATGACTTATTAACTAACTTAAATATGAAACAGACACAACATCCAGCCCCCGGCCGTTAATTCATCACTGTGATAGGGTAAACCCAAGTTTCACCAATGATACATTTTTTCGGCCATGCCAGGAATCTAATACGGGACCCTTAGCTCAGTAGACGGACACGTTACCGACTGAGCTAAGGTGATGAACAACATGCGTTAAAGAACAGGACATCTACTTCTGGTAGGTCTGACCCCTTAGCTTAATCAGCAACAAATCTGATTCCCATTTTATGAGGCTAGCCTCTAGGTCTAGTGCTCAGCATTCCTGGCCACTAATCGAGAGGGCCCTGCTTCTGTTCCCAGTGGTAGTCTAAGTATTTTTCCCGAAGGCGAATGGTTCCTATGGCCGCCATAGTCTGAATAATTAGTCTAAAATAATTAGTTTTTAATATTTTTACTGGAACCACATCATCATCATTATCATGATCATCGCATTATCTCAGAAGGGTAATTTTGTTTTGTTTTCAACATCACGTATTACTACTCGTTCGGGTCATACGCTTACGTACTAATTACGCTGATGGTTTAAAATATTAGGAAGGTTATATTTATGGGAAGTGTACCCATGGAGGTAGAGTAGAAAACCATTTTGGGAAAACCACCCTCAATACACCCGATCAATATTCGAAACTCAAGCTCCCCGCTATCGGCAGTATAGTCTACTGCGAGAGTAACGCATTAGACCAAATGGCCACCGAAGTGGTTGGGATGAAGTAACCGCATCTACATGATGCCCTAACCTCCGCCACTGCCAGTAGATCACCAGGAATGTCTAGCCGACAGACACTGGTGGCATGGGTAGCAAAATAAGAGAGGCTGATCCAATTTAAGATAAGGTTGAAAAATGACTACTCTAGCAAATAGTTTAGGTATCCTTTACTGACTGGTAAACTTAACGGTAAAATGTATTATCAACGTATTTGTTTTGGAATTAAGTTAGGATACATATTTTAATATAAATAACATAAGCTACAGCTAATGTTTATGGACTTGAGCCACGTTGAATAAATAATCACCGGCTTCAGTGGCCATACGGTCTAAGTTGTCACTCTCGCGATAAACTGGATTGCCGATTACAGGGATATCGGGGTTTGAATTTCTGTCAAATATATATTTGGGATAGGTTTTTTTTATTTCCCACTACCTCTACACGCAAATTTGAGTAAATTTCCTCTAAAATTCAACCTTTCTCACCCAGGTCCCAGTGGTGTAAATATGTGGATATACTGAGCGGGTAGTAAGACATAGTACACATAATAAATAATACTTATGAAAGAGTGTGTATTTAAAAAGAAAATATCGGTCTATATTTCAGAATCACTCGTTATTCGGACAAACAAAATACGCTCCCTTGAGATGTGTATGGAAACGCCTGCATAATTTTATCTTAGCTTTAATAGGATTTTTTTTAGTAGACAGAAATGATATATAGTATGTAAGAGTTGCAGTGGAATTATTTTTTTTGTTAAAAAAAATGAGTAGGCCTCACGATAACTTTAATGATATGCGAGCACATTTTTAGTCAGTCGTTATGTGAAAATGTGGTCCACTGGCACACACACCCTCTTTCAACCCCTTCCCACCCATCTACTTCCCCCCCATCCCACAAGCCGTGCCTGGCATTCTAATGGGGCTGCTATGGTAGACGTATAGCTGCCGGCCCTTTGTGACGTCACAGATAAGCGTGTCATAGCATGAGGATGTCATGATGATAATTTTCCTTAAGTTATCCCCAATCCACCTTCCTTCTTAGCTCTCCCGTTTGTTTGACGAAAACTTTCTCGAACTTTTTTACAGATTATTCAGTTAATATAATTCTCGTTGTGGTTCATGGCTAAATGTATATATTTAACAGTTAAGAACTAGCCACAATCATGTATGTATTGGTATTTGGTATTTTTAAATAGTTAAAAATGAACCTATGGTTATTCTTACCTTGCAACTTCTGTTATCATTTTGATCTAGAAATATCCAAAACTAAGAAAGGACAATACATTATTTATTAGTGATGTATTTTGATTCTTTTTTGTCTTCAAGGTTGATGTAGAAATTTGTACTAATTATTTCAAAGAAGGAGCTTGGCATTTGACTTAGTTCAAACCCCGGGAAGAGGGTTAGTTAGACAAATTTTTCCACATACGATTTCCACCGTGATGCTATCCTCCTATTTACAAATAAATGTAGATGCAATTCCTCTAAACTGCTTTCCAAATTCTTAACATTTTAAATTAAGTTTGTAATATTTATTCCAGATACAACATTTATTTTACTTATTTATCTGTGGTATTTAAAGTGAACTGCATAAACCGACTGATTATATCAGCACAAGAGAATTTCTATGAGTGTGAGCGACAGGACTTACAAATATTTCTGGGAAAGGTATTTTAACATAAACTCCAGGGTTATTTTACTTGCCACAATCGATATGGACTTGACTTCCCCTCCCTAGGAATCTGTGCTACGGATTTTTATCGCTCAAGAAACATTCGTTGACCCCGGCTGTGTTTGAACCCACGAACATTGGGTCCTGAGGCGAGCACTTTAACCCAAGACCACCTAGGTTGATCTGGATACAATGTAACCACCCACTCTACTACCTCTTAGCTACGGCCACACTAGACTAAAAGGAAAGTGGAAGGTAAACTAAATTACAAAGAAAGCAAGAAATTAGCAACAATTAGATAACAATATGAATGTTTTATTCATAATAACAACAGAAACAATAAATTACATGGCTTCAACAATCCATTGGAAGTATTTTAAAAATCATATCAATATCATCATGTGAATGTTTCCACATCAAACGTAAATTTAAGTCAAATCGGTCTGTCTTGAAGAGACAAAAACTCGTCCAAACTACACTGTCAGCTTCACAACAGTAAATATTGATAACACAATATTAAATGTTTGACTATATAAACAAATCATATGTTTATAAATATCTAGACTGAAATTTAAATAAATACAAAAAAGTGTCTGATGGGCTACTTTGAATTGGTTTCTAAAGTGTCTGCTTAATCTAATTGAATACAGACGAGGTTACTGTTTTGTTTAACATCACACAGATGTTTATATAAACACGAGATTTTGACTTTCCGGCATTAAGTCAAACTCCCGTGGGAGTATTAAATTTCGACACAAAACAAGAACTTTTTTTGTTAATAAAAAAAAAGACATACAAAATGACTAGTTAAACCACAAGTTATTTCAATTAAATAATTTGGAAAATTATTTAGTCTAAATCAAACAATC
>CABFWB010005670.1:17602-42298 GCA_902151455.1 Timema bartmani | reverse complement strand
CACATTCGTTGGTTTATCCTTTTATTCTATTTAAATTAAAAGTAAACCAGTAATATTTAATGAGTAATGTTTCTATTGAAAGAGATTTCCGTTACTTTGTAGTAATCAGATCATGGGAGGATAGTGAGGGGAGGAATGAAATGATCACTCTTCACTTAATTTTTAATATTCAAACATAAACCAATAATTTAAAACACAAAGTATAAAATAAATGGTACACTGCACCTCACAGACTTCTTCGCGCTTTTATCTTGAAATAGACATTTACTAAAAACTCGTAAGATTTGTGAAAATAAATAATAAGTCTATACATTGTTGTAGAAACACTACACCAAAATTAAATAATACGCACGGTTACTTACTCTATGGCATTAGGAATTAAGAACACTGTTACAGAAAAATTCAGAAAAGAGAAACATCTTTGTCAACCAAAGAGCATAAGACTCACTCATTTTCAAAGACATGAATTAAAAAGTATATATATTTGATTATAGCTCAGAAACTATTGGTTCCATGAAAATAAATTTCAAATAAAAGATTTTTATCTTTTACAGAACTACAAACTTACAATGATAAATTACTTCGTATATATATAAAATAGCTGTGGATAAACGATGAAAATAAAAATTGTCATCTTGTTCATAGAGATAAACAGTGTCCATATGGAAAGTTTAATCAAAATAATTAGAGCGAATTTTGAGAAAACAGATTTTCTTCTCTCTTTCTGCCAGTCAGTAAACTACCCTTAAATTTTGGGTTAAATGTATAATTCTAAAAAATACTTGGGGGGACCCTATGAAAACTCCAGATACCAAGTTTTTAGCCCAATCGGAGAAATAGTTTCGGCTCTAGCCCGAGGTACAGACAGATGGTATTACCAAAACAACATTTTTGGTTCCATGGGGTCATGAAACGTCAATATTTATCAAAATATCGAGTTCGATTCTTTTTACGATCACAATACTTTCTCTCCGAGGTGTCGAGAGAAAGTAAAAATACCTAAATGAAAGTATGTCTTCCTAGGAGACTAATTTAATTGTAAAACCATGTATTACTAAATTGTTAACATTTAAGGTTAGGATCCAATATTTATTTTTAAAGTAAACTAATTAGACCACATCACATACTATGAAGTATCAAAAAAACCTTTTTAAACACAACGTAAAAATATTTTTAATTAGCGTGAACAAACAAGGTAAATAATAACAATATCTAAATAACAAAGTTACTGTGCTAAATAGAACATAAAAATAAAATGTGCTATTTGAGTAATATTTTTCTAAATAATAATGAAATAACAGAAAGAGCAGTTTAATAATTGATTTATGAAATCTACATGTAACAAGAGCTTAAAAACCTTCTAAATAATTCGCAATCTAATACATAGTCTAATATTATTTCTGCTATGTCTCGAAATATTTATTTTGCACACCGAGGGAGAAAATAATTAAAGCTGTTAGGTGATGTTGTGCAGACTGTGGGTTTATTTCAAATTATTGAGTTTGAACCCTTGTTTTGATAATTCAAGTGAACATTTTTGCTCAATGAAGACTCAGAGGAAATGAATGTGAGAGAATTCCCTTTGAACAAGAACCATAACCGAGGGTGTTAGAGTTTGCCAACTTTTCCTTCCCGCTGGTTTTCGGGACTGAGCGCGTTTTGAAAATTAAATGTTTTTTTTTTTTTTGATTAATGCCTCACAAATAACTTAGTTTCAATGTAGAAATGTGAGCATAGTTATTTGTAATATATTCTTCTAATTACTTTGTAAATTAATAGACGAATTCAAAGAAAAGCATTTTAAATCGCTATTTTTTATTTTAAAATACCAAATAGTAGATAAAATAACCATACTAACAAGAAAGACATATCTTTTTAAATCGGAAATTTAATGGCTAGTATTTATGATAATATGGAAATATTATTAATTTCTACAACATTGGATTCCCCTGGTATGTATGATTTAGTTATATTTTGTCACACACAACACGGAAGAGCAACCAATGTCAATCTAAAGAAGATACAAATAATAAAAGCGTTAAAAGCATTCTGAATCCAAGTAGATAGCGTCCAAACAATGTGTCACTGCCGCGATACTAAAATATTAACGATTCACTCTAAAGCTTGAATAGTGTGCTTTATAAAGCAGTATAGTTCCAGTGGTCTAATCTGGGACACTTCCAGCAGTCTGGGTATTGTCACGAAGTAGTGCAGGATACTGTCAATACGGTTAGTTGGTTCAGGCACACATTGTCACAATGAACAAACAAAAGCTCCGTTCTATCAACAAAATGAAGAGCTTCAACACACATTCTCATTAGACAGGTGATCATGGAGGGGCAAAGTCAACAAGACATTTTGTTGCTTTATCGACCAAGTGCTATATCGCGTGAGAAGGCAACAACATTCAGTTATTTCTCTTACCCGAACAGAAACAACTTACCTCCACCTGGATGTGTTATTCACTACGTTTGTCATTTAATGACCCACGCGCTATTCTCGCATAGAGTGTGCTGCCCGTGAAGAGGAGGAAAGGGTTTGAGTCCTGGCCGGTAGTACTGAGGTAGAGTTTCATCTTGTCTGGTTTGTTGGTGACGGGATCAAATCTACGTCCGGAGAACCGAGGAGAATTTTCTCAAATAGTTTGTCCCTACTCTTCAATAAAAATGCTAGTACATTTCCTTTAGATTTATATCCTACCTACTCCTATCATTTTAATTTATTGTTTTTAGCTCTATATCTTTAGGGGTGTATACCACCCTTATTATTCAAGATGGACCCTAGGTTGCTGATGTGAATTATTCTATTTTCACCCAAGGAATAGCCCGCCAAAGTTTGATGCAATGTTTTAGATACACGTGGTATAGTTTCTTTAGTGGTCAAATATCTGTGTTTTTGTAGTTAACAGGCTCAAAATAAGAACCAATTTTCATAAATAAGTTAAAAACTTGTATAAAGTGACTACAGTTGGCATTTCATCTATCAATCCCTATCTTTAATCCGCGTTCAAATACGTGGACCAATTATAACGAAATTTGTCAAGGGCATTCTTTGAGTCCAGGCCGAACGATGGTTGTACATAGTTTTTAATATGGTTAGTATTTATTTTAGCACCCGTTTACAACCCATTCGGGCTATACGCTTATGTAATAATTAGGTTTATAGGTTAGGAATGAGAAATGTTGAATTTAGAGGAAGTGTACCCACAATTCCATGGAGAGCCTGGGGAAACCAATGTTATCCTATTTAAATGACGGAAGCTCAAAATATTTTTCTTTTAATAGCGTATTTAAGATACTTTGAAATTATAATTCTAAACACTCAATTGAGTACCTAAAGTACGTTTTTTTTTTAATTTGGGTATCTATTGCGTGACTGGTTATTCTCTATGAATATAATGTAGCCTAATATTGAATATACATGGTCTAGTTTTACGTTCCCAAACTCTTCAAGGTAACTGGATCATAACACAAACATCGACAGTAAAAACAGATTTTCCGGGTGAAATCTTTTATAGGGTGCCCCCCCAAGTATTTTTTAGAATTAAACATTTAACCCGAAATTTAAGGGTAGTTTACTGACTGGCAGAAAGAGAGAAAAAATCTGTTTTCTCAAAATTTGCTCATATATTTTGATTAAACTTTCCATATGGACACTGTTTATCTCTATGAACAAGATGACAATTCTTATTTTCATCGTTTATCCACAGCTATTTTATATACGAAGTAATTTATCATTGTAAGTTTGTAGTTCTGTAAAAGATAAAAATCTTTTATTTGAAATTTATTTTCATGGAACCAATAGTTTCTGAGCTATAATCAAATATATATACTTTTTAATTCATGTCTTTGAAAATGAGTGAGTCTTATGCTCTTTGGTTGACAAAGATGTTTCTCTTTTCTGAATTTTTCTGTAACAGTGTTCTTAATTCCTAATGCCATAGAGTAAGTAACCGTGCGTATTATTTAATTTTGGTGTAGTGTTTCTACAACAATGTATAGACTTATTATTTATTTTCACAAATCTTACGAGTTTTTAGTAAATGTCTATTTCAAGATAAAAGCGCGAAGAAGTCTGTGAGGTGCAGTGTACCATTTATTTTATACTTTGTGTTTTAAATTATTGGTTTATGTTTGAATATTAAAAATTAAGTGAAGAGTGATCATTTCATTCCTCCCCTCACTATCCTCCCATGATCTGATTACTACAAAGTAACGGAAATCTCTTTTCAATAGAAACATTACTCATTAAATATTACTGGTTTACTTTTAATTTAAATAGAATAAAAGGATAAACCAACGAATGTGCAAGTGGAAAATTCTTCTTGAAAGTACTCAATTAAACATTAAACTATTAATACATTAATTCCTGAAATACATAATTCAGAATGTTCGCTCCTGCATCGATGACCATCTCAATTGTATTCCTCATCCTTACCACACTAGATTCATTATAATATAGGCTATAGGTGTAACCCTATGACGCACTAGATTCATTATAATATAGGCTATAGGTGTAACCCTATGACGCACTGAAAAATAAATCTATGTTGACCGCCAAACGAAGGTTTGTAAATTATCAACCTTGAGCTTTCCACACTCCTGCTTTACTTGGCCCAAAACCATTATTGAAAATCTTCTAACATATAAAATTAAAAGATGTAATCAAACACAATATAAAAAAATAATTCATACTTTAATGTTTAGATAAAATTTGATTACTTTATGAATTTGACCGTCGGGAAACTCAGACAAAATAGTTTTTATGTTGAGAAAGTGTGTTGTAAACTTGTTGGCTAAAATATGACATAGCTACGTTATCTGTGTTGTAAACTTGTTGGCTAAAATATGACATAGCTATGTTCTCTGTGTTGTAAACCATGTTTTAATCTAACGTAGTTTCAAAGCACTTTAAGGCACTTCATACTTTTTCTTTTTCTACAAAGTAACAAAACTTTTTTTTACTCCTGACTGATTCCTTTATCCCTTTGTATGTAATTTTCTTCTTTATCTCTTTCTTCATTTTATCCATCACACCCTTATACCCCCATCTTTCGTCGACTCCTAGAAGTTGAAAGTAAAAAGTGGTGTAGCCCTCCCCTCCCCAGCATGGATAGACTCCTGGAGAGAGAATTAGAACTTTGTCTAGTCTCGCAAATTGTTCAATTCAAAACGTGATGCCACTCAGAAGTTCTCGGAGGTTTTCATTGATGCTTGGCTTGATTTGCATGCTACAATATTATGTCGGAAGAAAACATTTTCTACGTTCGATGCGGGGATAATATTATTTAGATTTAACGTACGAAACTTTATTTTTCAAATAAGTGAATATAGTTTAGCTTTTTAAACATAAAGTTGTATGGAATTATTGAACATAATCCGAAATATAGCGCACGTTACCGTGTTTATATCTTAGTAGACTGATAACACCATAGCATTATCCTATATACTACACTATAGTAGAACCAAGTACCCTAAGCATGCTAATATTGAGAGTAAACTAAGACTACCCATACCTCAACTTTCCTACGAATGGACATATCTGACTGCTAGAAAAGCTCTAGATATATCTTCACGATAATATCTATACCCATAAAACAGCACTAATAATATAGTAAATTAGTATCACTGTAGATTGCAACAAGATATGTTTGTATTTCCTAAAAGGTTCTCCTAATGTCCATTCATAAGCAAATCAAGGTATACTTACAAAACGCTGTAGCATAATATTGTTCATTGTAAAGTGTAGGCTATATAGCTTATTTGTTAGTAAATTATTCTATACTTTCTTTAAAGATTTAAGGTCTGACTATTTATTTATATTATCTATCTCCGGTTATGTGTACCTGTGTTACCTCCATTTTCTGGAGATCCTCCCGAGGTCAGTGATCGTGTCTACTGGCGATCACTGAGTCAGGTCGGACGACAATTTAAATGTAATCTCTGTACGCCCTGGTATCAGTCCGCTCTAGGATAGGATGTAGGTTAGGGTGTTTACAACACCAAAGATCATAAATTAAATTAAATACACTGCTAATTACTTACTCTATGGCATTAGAAACGAGAAACGCCAGAAAAATTGAGAAAAGAGACATCCAAAGAGCAGAAGAAACAAATTCATTTTCAAAGACCTGAATTAAAAAGTATATATTTTTGCTTATATCTCAGAAATGATAGGTTTTATAGAAATATATTTAAAATAAAAGATTTTTATCTTTATTAGTACTACAATTTTACAGTGATATAGTTATTATTATTAGCACCGCGTCTTACTGCCCATTCGGGTTATACGCACTTACTCTAATGTGCAATGGTAGGGTGATTGTGAAATGAAATGGAAGACCTACAGTTTAACGTGAGATTCGAACCACGGTGAAGGCCTGGCATTCCTCACATTCACCAGTTGTGATTAATACACATCTTGTCAGAGGTGAAGGAAGAGTTTGGCAATCAGATAAATCTGTGCCGGGCCCGAGGATTGAACCCCGGACCCTCAGCACAGAAGTCCGACACCTTACCCCTAGACCGCCAGGTCACCTTTGTGATATAGTTATTTTGTATCTCAAATAGTTGGGGCGAAATTATAAACGTTGGAAAATTTACCCCATGTAAAGTACCCTCAAAGTCTGTTTTATAATAAAATGAGTAATTCCATATTGTTCATAATGATAAGCAGTGTCTAGATATAAAATCTAATAAAAATCGATTTTTTTTTAGAAAATGATGTGGAAAAAGATGTGGGTGGATGCCAAGCTTGATTTTGAATTTAAAGGTCAATTTCAAGGCCTAATACGGTCAATACGGTCAAAATGGGTAATTTGGTGTTTTGCATGGATTCAGTGTAGAACGGATGGCAGGACCAGGGACATTAGTTCCTCCTAAATTCAGTGAAGAATCTGAGAGGTGTGAACATCTCACGACTGAGATTCAAGTTGAGTTAGAGGGGCAGGATACCATCCGATTGGAGGATTTCCCCATAACAAGGGGGTAGGGGGGAGGCCCAACCACTGCTGGTAGGGCAATATATGACCACCTTGGTAATGACCTACGTACTATGAGTCCATGACCATAGGGAGCTGTATTTAAGGAGGTGGTGGGTTTAAGGGGATGTTCTTCCTCCGCCCTGAAACTGAGCCTAGTCCTTCCCCCAGTCATATTTTGAAACTTAGAACTGCCACAGTATAAGGATGTGACCCTTCAAGTAGAGGTCAAACCTCCAAGAACATCCAGACTTTGAACCAATACTACTCTTCCTGCATACACTTCAAGTCTCCAGCCGGGATTCAAACCAGATACTTTTAAATGTCAGCTTCTAATACGGCAGTGCTCTTATATAACCAACCTAAGTATAAACGTTGCGATCAAAATAAGAACTTCCAATGGCCTTAAACATGATCCTAACACATAGAAAGGAAAAATTATTTTAGAGCTGTAGAGTCAAATTCAAGAAATCTCGAGTTCTTATTTTATCAAATTGTTGTTAACATCATTATTACATCATATTACTATTTTATCAGTATTATCGTTATTATTACTATCGTTATTATCATTGGTATAGACGACTAGAGTATACATCCTTTGTATGCACGTGACAATAAATGTTTGTCTGTATTCATATTTGAAACGAAACCTAACGTTGCTATTTTATTTTTTCAAAAATCAAAGCACAAAATGTGCATTAGACGATAAGATGGAAGATAAAAAAAATCGCATTCTATCACAAAGAAAAGAAAATGTCTGCAGGGCATTTGAGTTTGTTGAGATAATGTCGAAAGTGAAGAAGAAAAGGGGGTTAGAAGTATACAAACAAAATAACTTGTGTTGGAGGGAAAGAAGTTTAGTGGAGTATCGAGCCTCTACTCCACGAGCTAGGTGTAAGTGCCGCCCTGGGTGATCCAACTCCCTCAACGCCAAGTTGAGAGATGGACAGGAAAGGGAAGGATTGAAAGAAGAGAGGGCTGGGTTTGCTGCCTAAAAGTGAGAGTAGGAACCTGTCTGTATCGAAACGGGGTCCGATATAAAAAACTGTATTAAGTTGGCCATAAAACACTTTTGTTTATTTGTTAAGTAATTACTAGAGCAATAAGTTAGTCTCCTGCTTCAATAGCCGGATGGGCTGGACTGGTCTGCTCATAACAGGGAGATCAGGGTTCGAATCTCTGTTAGGTCTATTGGGGGTGCTTTTCCACTAAATGTTTTCCCACTCTCCTTCCACGCAAGTGCTCGTAGATAACCTTTAAAATGCTTCCTTCCTCCTCCCTACCCCATTAGAGTAATTATCATGTATGCACACAACCTGAACAGGTAGGGAAATAATTGTTTAATATAATATTATTACTTTACAAACAATTTGTTAATGTTAATTAATATATGATTGCCTAAATTTATTGAGTAGAGTTCTAACAATGACAACATTTATCTATTCATATGTCAAATCATAGACTATGTTCAACAACTACTACTAGGACCATAATATAGTATCCCTGGTTATATAATAGTAATAACAATAATAAAATCAGTGTTTCAAAAGCAGACAGAAAAACCTTCCTACCACGATTTCACCTAAAACGTATTTATTTAAAAATGAGAAGGGCCTATAAAAAACACATAAGAATAATTTGTTTTATTTTAATTCTGTTGTATAATCAAATTTAAACTAGGACTAATTGGCCTATATATATGAATTATTAAAATAGTAGATTAAAAACCAAAATGTATAAAGTATGTTTTTCTGTGAAATAGAAAATATTTTAGATTACAAAGAGAGATGTTCTGAATCTGTTCCTGTAAAGAAAAACATTGATAAATAAACTTGAATGTGAAAAGAAAAGAAACTGCCACAGACACCCCAGGAAGAACAAGGAATCCTTTTCATGCTCAAGATACAAGTCAACTAGCTCCCTGACAACACAAGATACAAGTCAACTAGCTCCCTGACAACACAAGATACAAGTCAAGGAGGGAAATATGTAACTAGCTCCCTGACAACACAAGATACAAGTCAAGGAGGGAAATATGTAACTAGCTCCCTGACAACACAAGATACAAGTCAACTAGCTCCCTGACAACACAAGATACAAGTCAAGGAGGGAAATATGTAACTAGCTCACTGACAACACAAGATACAAGTCAACTAGCTCCCTGACAACACAAGATACAAGTCAACTAGCTCCCTGACAACACAAGATACAAGTCAACTAGCTCACTGACAACACATGATTGAAGTGAAACAAGGATGCGCTGTTTGTACCGGTCCTATTCAATCAGCTGATGGTTCGATACTAGTGTCAGGTCTTTCACTTACATGTATTTTAGTTAAGAGTCACCGGTTCCATTCACGTATTGAGGTGTAGTTTTTATATAAATTATATCTAGTAGTATAAGTAAATTTACTAATTTTGATTAAGTTGATCGTAAGGTTGATATAGTTCTTAACAGATTTTAATAAAATGATACGTAACTCAAATATAATAGAATCATACAAAAATAAGTATATCAATATTAATTTTTCTTAAAACTGAGCTTATTGCGAAAAACCTCAATCTGTACTCAAAATATATATCTGCATCGGTGGACGCAAGGACAAAGGTCTCAATCTCATCTTGTATGGTTTGCCGTTGGCAGGGAGATTGAGGTTCACGTCCCGGCGGGCTATTCTACGATTGTTTCTCCTAAATGTTTCCCACTTTCTTTACATTCAAATGCAGGCACACTTACTTTAAGTTATACTTTGCCTATCGCTAGCCCTGTAAATATATGTGAGTATTGTCCGGGTATTAGCACTTGGAGCACTACAGTATCTTCATAAGTTGGACATTAGTGTAAATAGTCAGTAAACAAAGTAGGGCAAAGTGTTGGTACGTCACCATACGGCTTAGAAGAACATAGTTGTATTCCAATACGCTACCCGGGGGGAGGGGTGGTGTTAGTTTGAGACCTCCATGTCACGTTCCTTTGGGTGAAATAGCTCGTTGCTTGCATTTTAGCGTGACTATGTGTTTTATACACGTAAACTATCCGAACATTCATAACAAATATATTATAATATTAAATAAGAAAATATCACAACGCAAAAATATTTGGAATAATGTCACTATTTAGAAAATTACTAAAATAGACATCCAAAATTGTTTAATGTAAAGGAAATTTGAAAAATCACGTTAACTTTTACAATAATTTTCAATAGACCTATTTGGCCTCCTGATTCCCGAACTTTTTTTTCTTAAATAATTTTTTAATGATTTTTGTTTCTTATCAAATTTTTATTTTATTTTTCCAAAACCCATAACTTTTAAATCAGTTTAGAAATGTTCTTACTAGAGTGCAGAATAACACAAAGTTAATAGAAACACTGAATTTTCCAGCCATCTAGTGATATAAAAATATAGATTTGAAGTACGGTATAATGTACCGTTGGTCTCAGGAGGTTAATATATCAACGACTGGACTGATAAATTTCAACTTAGAATTATGCGCGATGTCACATTTTTTTATTCAGTTTCAAATTAAAAATTAAAATAAATCTCGTCTGCTAAAGAGCAATTTCTCAGTATTTGTCTTAGTTCAAACCCCTGACGGGTACAGTGTGGGTTGTTTTATACGTTTAGATTGTCTTAAGTTTTTTAAGTAATTGCTGGTGTATTTCCTTCTAATCCCAGTGATTAATTTGTTAGTTATCTTTATGTTTACCCTAGGACAATCTATTGAAACACTATTGTATCCCGATGATTGATCTGTTAGTTATATTTGTGTTTACCATATGACTATCTATTGAAACACTATTGTATCCCAAAAAACCCAACAACAATTCTATGACGTATTCAAAGTGAAGTCGTAACATCCACACAAGGGAGATTTTTCCTGGCGTGACGCCTACAAATGGTTGCAATGCAACACGCAAAGCTTGACGTGCATGGAGAGTGGCCTACATGTCTGAATAGCTCCATCCCTGATAAGTGAATTACTTTAATCACTTTCAAAATGTGATCTATATATAAACGTAGGCAGGCGGTGGGGGTGGGTGTGGGGTGGGGTGTGGTTAAAGTAACAACTTGTGTGTGCGCTCCTGCGCCAGTAATGGCTATTGACGAAGTAACTATCTAACACAAGTCATGGAGACAGGATGGTGTGTATTTTAAGGAAATTAGCATCTTGCTTTGGAGAAAATAAGGACTGTTAATATTAAAATCTCCATATAGATCATAATCACTACAAATAATTAACGTATAAAAAACCGTTTCGGATAGGGTTCGCAAACTTGTGGTCCGGGAGACGCATGCAGCCCGCTTGTCTGCAAAACTTTGATATTACTATAGCTGTAGTCATACACACACACAAAGAAAAATAGTTTAATTTTAATGTGTATGTAATTTTTAATTGTTACAAAATCGCTTGAAAAAGTACATCACAGTTTGAAATAGTTCTATCACTTTAAAAACTTAATTGGGTGAATTTGTATTTCAATGATTTAATAAAAACTGCTTCGAGTATTTCACTAATCCACATAAACATTTGAGAAACCATCAGTTTTTGCAAACTCTGGGTTCAGAAAGTATTGTGATCGTCAAAAAAATTGAATTTAAGATTTTTATGGCCATCGACGTTTCATTACCCACTGAGCCCAAAAAAAGTTTTTTTTACGATAGTGTCTCTATGTCTTTCTATATGAGGGTATTTTAGAGCAGCGAAGTGGAAATATCCATTTTGATTATATCTCCGCAATTATTTCAGATAAGAAATAGCTTATGATTGTATAAATGTAGTATTAGCAAAACTAAAAATATTGTTATTTGGAATATGTTTTTATAAAATCAATAGTTTCTAAGCTATGAGAAACATATTTTTCTATTGAGTAGACCTACTTTGAAAAGGTTGAATTGATATGTACTTTGGTAGCCAGAGATGTTCTCTCTCATCTCAATGTCTCTGTTAACAGTGTATGATATTCCACTTATACTCTTTGGTAGCCAGAGATGTTACTCTCATCTCGATGTCTCTGTTAACAGTGTATGATATTCCACTTATACTCTTTGGTAGCCAGAGATGTTCCTCTCATCTCAATGTCTCTGTTAACAGTGTATGATATTCCACTTATACTCTTTGGTAGCCAGAGATGTTACTCTCATCTCAATGTCTCTGTTAACAGTGTATGATATTCCACTTATACTCTTTGGTAGCCAGAGATGTTACTCTCATCTCAATGTCTCTGTTAACAGTGTATGATAATCAATTTATGTTCTTTGGTGGAGTGTTTCTACAACAATGTTTACTATTCCATTTCACAAATATTTCTTGTTTTTAATAAATGTATATTTTAAGATAAAAGAGGAAGGAAGTCTGTGCGGTGCACCGTGCCATTTATTTTAATGTTTTAACTATTAATGTAGGCCTACTAGATATACAGCGTTTTAAAGTACAAATAATCTCATTCAATATTTTACAGCTTTTTAAAAAAATACTGTAGTCTTACTTAATATAAAAACAAAAGAGCTCCAAGTTAAACAACAAAAGAAAAAAACGATGACGTCTAAAATTAAGGAGAAAAAATTGTGGGTTTGAATTTTGACATCGTTAATCTACATTTAAATCAAAAACATTAAATATGATTCACATTTAAGGGTCAAGTAGTTAATTTAGTAATTTAAAAATGCTACAATAAACTTTGAAAGTTTTTCGGTAGCCATTTTAATGCGCTGAGTGAAAGTTTGTAAAAAATAATTCTAAATGTAACTCAAACAAACGTGTACAAGTAAAACATCTCAATATTTCAACTATTTGAAATCGTATACATTTTTAGCAACACATCCTACTACCCGCCTATGCTGTAATTACTCTAATGTGTAGGTATGAGAAAGGTTGAATTTATAGGAAGTGTACCCCTATTTGGGTGGGGGGAGAGTGGGAGACCATTTGGTATAAGCCACCCTCAATAGGCCTACACACCACCGGGATTCAATCCCTAATCTCCTCATCATCGGCAGTCCACTCCATTCCAAGAGTGACGCCTTAGACCATGTGGCCACCGAAGCGGCACAATATATTTTCTCATGTATAAGACTAAAACAATAACTATAACTAGTTTATGTTTTTAGATAGAGCCTTTTTTAACCTTTATACTAAACCATGAATAAACTAGAATTTGTTGTGAATAATTGCAATATAAAAAAATATCGTAAATAAAAAACAAAGAAAGACCATAAAAATGAAAAGTTTCGTCCCGTAGGTGTGAATTTGTTGATAGCGCAATAAGCCACAACATACATGTAGAGAGAGAGAGATACAATGCTTGTTTCTAGTTTTAAAACTTGTGTGAAGACGAGCAAGATAGCTTTTATTTGTTGGAGAGTTATAAAACACAGCAATAACGTTTACCCCCTGGTCGAGTTTGCCGGAGAGAACGGTCGACAACACTGAGAAGCTTCACACATATTTGAAAAGTTTTCAAAAAGAAAGAAAAAAACCCAGAGATTTAATAAAAACCACATACAAAAACAAAGAAGAAGAATGAAGCACCATAAAAGTGTTGGGAGCAGCGACGCTCTAACAACTTGTGGGTGCTCCCCTTCCTCAAACTACCCGTTTTAATTTCTCAGAGTCACGGGACAGGAACAAGGGACTAACGATTGTTCCGGTTTCATGTCATACAGGTAGACACGGAAATACTGATTTTGATATGAATTAATCACCATCATGGATTGGTATTGTAAACATATTTTTTTATTGATTTATTAATTAAAAGGTTAACAAAAAACCTCCAATCATTCTTCCTTATATATTAGTGTATAATTCCTCTTTATATAATTAACTAAGAATATAAATACAATATTGTAATACGCATTTTTCTTTCCGCCATTGTGGCAAAACGAGTTTGTTGATGGTGTGGGTCTGCAAGCGACCAAGCGGCCGCCGCTAATACTACAGACAGTGACAGACCAAGAATGTACAGCAAGGGGCCCACGGGAAGTAAAAGATAATACAGAGAACCAGGATATCGGGGGTCTGTCAGTTGAAAGAAAGTGTTTTTTTTTTCATTTTAGTAACTCGCTTTGCTCCCCCCAACCCGTCAGTTTTCTTTGCAAGTGGATGTAAGCTAATGTAACTCCAGTGTTGTTTTGAACGTAACAACTTAAAGTTACCGGTATTGTATTTTATTTTTCACACATTATTTTAGTTTCTCCATACTTATAGGGCAGCTAGAATCATCAAATGTGGCACACTTTTGGCAATTAGATTTGCCAATATGCCTGCTATATTTTATGACTCTAGCTGTCCCATAAGTGTGTCAGAAAATTAAAAAATGTGTGGAAAATGTGCAAAATTTACCTAAAATAAAAAAATCTAGCTCTATCTAAGGTGTAACCGATGTAATTACGACAAAAAGTAACAGGACCAAACTTGTGGATCTCGCCAAATCCGTGGCTGCTGGTGCAACCCGTTTTTTGATAGGTCTTACCGTTTAGCCACAAGAGGCCTCCAAAGAAAGGTTCACACCGACTTTAAAGTTGCTCCACCATTTTGAATTTTTTCCGGGGGTTAATTTTTTTTTTTTTAACTTTTTGTAATTTTCCCGTCGGTTACAGGCTATAATCTATAAGTTTACCAAATTTCAAGTTTCTGGCTCATCTGGAAGTGGGTAAACAATTTCAGTGAGCCAGCCATGTGGCTTTATAGTAGTATATATACTATTAGTAATTAGTCTTATAAAGGGTTTATTGTTACATACAGCATCGTTAGTGATAAGAGCCACAGTTTTATCAAAACTAATGTAAACATGTGAGCAAGTGTGTTATGGAGAGAATGTGCATATAGTTATTTTTAATACCTAAAGTTTGATATAGAAACTAATACACACAGTGAATATTAAATATAAATATATTATTCTATAGTTGGTGTACCTGTATTTTTTGCTCTGGAACTCGTTTCGTTGAAAGGAAGCTCATTCCTCACATAGCCATTACCATTTCAATATTATATTTAAAGATACAATGTCAAGTTAATTTGCTTCAAAGGGAATTTTATGTGTTTAAGTGTTGGTTTATTAATAATGTAAGTACAACAATCAGGAGGGAATACAACCTTGTAAGTGTAAGTGTTCAACAATCGTGACACCAGAATCGGTGGGTACATCAGGTCTAGTTTGCCGGAGAAGGAAGGTTGTGGTTTAGATCCCAGTTTAGTGTTATTTCCTAAATGAAAATGTTGATATGCGCACAATCCATACTGGGATGGATCGTAAGAAACGTGAAATACCCACGAGGACCAATAATGTGAAGAAGTGAACACAGGATGCACAAATAAAGTGGTAAGTGCACTCAGAAGGATCGATGTACAGCTCTCAAGGCTGTGGAAGGAATGTAAGAGGTGAACAAATCAAATAAAGGACGTAAGTTACATCAAATACTGGCTGTACTACTGTGAAGAATGTACCAAGATTGTGAGGTTCAGTATTCATGGGAGATATATAATCAAGTGTTTTCCAACCGGTGTGCCGACACAAGACCTGAGGGAAAGGAGGATTGGTTGTCACACAAGACCTGAGGGAAAGGAGGACTGGTTGTCACACAAGACCTGAGGGAAAGGAGGACTGGTTGTCACACAATACCTGAGGGAAAGGAGGACTGGTTGTCACACAAGACCTGAGGGAAAGGAGGATTGGTTGTCACACAAGACCTGAGTCTAATTTTGGTAAAATATGTTTTTATTTCAAATGCTTTTAAAGTTGGATATTTTAACAAAATAATTACTATTTTACCACTAATTTACAAATACTTGTAAAACCTGTCTAAAACTGAACTCGATGTAACCCCACCCCCCCTAAAAGTCCGTTTCGGCAGGTTTCCGTTTTATACAGGTATACTAAAAATTATTTTAAAATAAACAAAAAGATGCTGCGTTAGTATAAAATTAGAATTGACTAGGGTAGATAATTAATTTTATGTACAGTAAAATACAGTATGGATTATAAACAATAGTACATTTCTACATTACCATATACGTGTAGAGTAGTCCTTTGGTTCCGGCCTAGTTCTGCCACATGTCCATCAAAACAGGTCGTTTTGTTGTCTTCTGGATAACAGCCTTCTGAATCTCCTCCGTGACTTCCTGTATCAACTCCATCAGCTTCTGACAGTTAGTGAATGCAGCAAATTCCTCAAGGTCACTCAATGCACACAGAGCCTCAGAATAGGTCTCTATCTTCTATTCTTCAATGTTTACGTCGTCATCTTGTTGGTCAGCTGGTCATTCTGTACCAGATCCGCTGATATTTCAACACCTTTTTCGGTGAGAAGATGCTCGTCGAAAGAAACAACAGCCTCAGCATCGATGTCCAGGTGTCCTCTTCTCAACAGGGCAGCTCTTGCTCTTGTAGGGGTTGTTTGTCCTCAACAGTGATGTCGTAACAGTGTCTGTCTTGCGGCACGAGAAACCCAACAGTTATTTTGTTGGTGAGTAGACATTTCCCAAGTTGTTCAACACTATCTTATATAGGCTAGTAACTTGACTTTTGAAACACAACTAATTGAATGACTGCGGCTAAAAGTGGAAAGAAAAGGCTAGCCTTATCTGGTTTTAAATTCAATACGAATGCAACGATGTAATTTTAAATATATATAAAATTACATCGTTGCATTCGTATTGAATTTAAAACCAGATAAGGCTNTATATATATATATATATATATATATATATATATATATATATATATATATTTAACATATAAATGTATGTATAAATGTGTATATTAACATTTACTAAAATTTATTAAGGCTATTTAAAAATAATAATAAATGGCCTAGTGATTTATACGATTGCAATTTCCCCAGCGACAAAATACTCCATCTAAGAGAAGAGTATCATTAACAGTAACTAACGGTAAGATAGGGGGAACACAATATGTTAATACTCTCCACTCTCCCCACAAATAAGCTCGGTCAAGAAATGAACCCCGGCCTCTCGATTAAATCACGCCAGTGCACACCAAACCTTGAAAACACTCAGCTGCTAGTTGCCCAAACTCGCTACCGGTGGCGCATGTAGTAGCAACAATGGGTACTAATGTAGGAACAAGATCGCCCCCTGAGGGACACAACCCCCCCTGAGATTGCTTCTTGCCTCGAGAAACAAACTCGACGGTAGCTACAGCCAACTCGAGAGTACCGTGATCGATGGATTCTATTTGCGAGGAGCTGAGAGAATTGAAAACATTTCTCACCCGCCGCCGTGAACACTGTTTTATCTGCTCCTTTTATAAAACTAGCGGTAGAAACTGGACCTGTGGACGGTTGGGGAACAGGACTTATCTAAGAGACCCTTGTTCGAATCTCACCGTCCTAGAATATAGTATTTATGATAGGCTCTGTCTAAGATATTCTCCATTCTTTGTCCCAGGATTGAGGGTTGAAGTTAAATGTTTTCTGGAAGGTTAAGATGATTGGTTTGTAAATATTGTACTCCAGTAGTACTATTAGTAGTAGTATTAGTAGTAGTAGTAGTAGTAGTAGTAGTAGTTAATACATAAGTTAACGTAGGCAGTAGGTACTTCCACTTGTACTTCGGGGGTAAGTATGCAAATTGAAAGTTTTGCGTGTAACTAAAACAACTAAAATAAATCCCCTCATGCTAAACTAAAGCAAGAGAATAAATATAGGGCACGCAATGATAGCCATGTGTGTTTAGAAAGTTCACATAAAGCCAGCAGTTCCAAATATATTTAATCTGTTCAATTTTTAAATATGAGTAGCTTTCGAACTAGGTGTCCAGGATGGTCAAACACAGCAGTGGTGCCTTTCAAGACGGCAGGCAGCTCTTAATAAGTGTGTAAGTGCAAGTGAAAGTGTAAGTGTGCTCATTGTTATTTAGAAATATATACATAGAAACAGACTTTGCGTTGAAATTGATCTAAGAATGAAAAAAGCTTTCTTTTATACAAAGCTAGGTTCATTTTCTCAATCAAAGCACCAAATCATTCGTCTCAACTGTTTGCACAGATTATTACTGACAAATCAAAAACTAATTATTTTATCTATAGTGCGTATTTATTTATTTGGTCAACGCGTTTTACTACCCGTTCAGGTTAAACGCATGTTTTTTACTTCTACGGACAATGTTTTGTTACATTAATAAAAATTAATAAAAATATATAATTGTGATATTATGTGTAGGAGAAATAGAACATTTTATAAATGTGACGGGTTACTAATTACATATAGGAGTTTAAGAGCTGTATTTTTACAACTTTTATGTAAAAAATACTCTTTTAGGTCAAGATAAATGAAATAGTGTTTAAGTAGAGAAGTTTGTTTGATTTTATATGCATTGAGGTTTTAACAATTCTTGAGTATCTTTAGCATGGTAGAGTTTGAACACAAACTTTTAAAATCAACCTAACAGTCCCGTTCAAATCCAACGATGACAATCAAAAATATGGAATAACTGTTGAAATTGCCATTAAAAAATTAAACTGGAGCAATACTGTATTTATTTTGTTGTAGGAAATACTGAATTTCCCCTTAAATCGCGTTCGTTTCCATCCCACCTTAAACGTTATCAAAATAACTAGATAAAACACCGATCATGTTACTCGTCAACCACCTGCAAGAATATATTCTAACCAATCAAAATAAACCGTGCTCCATGATAAATAACAAGGTTGCATTACCCAGCAATTGGGGGGGCGTGTTTCTCAACTGTCGGGGACGCTCTGCGCTAGGATTCATTGGTTCATTTTATCTCTTTTCTACTTGTCTTCTTTATTTCTTCAGCTTTTCGAGAGACGTCGCCTCCCGTTCGGTTTCACGACACGAACATCAATGGAAATGTTTCGTTGGAAATCGATAAAAAAGCAATGAGCTCGTTCTTAGGAAAAAAACTAAATACCCCATATTATTTTACCCAAACAAAAGTGAGCTTTCCATGATTTATGTACACGTTTGTTTTCAACCCATCATTATATATTTTTTTTAAACACCTTTATCTGTCTTTTAAGAAACAGCCCGCTTCTGTTATTTGATCACCCCCATTTTTGTTGGCCAGATAACAGCATGAAAATATAAGTGAGCTTCGAAAGCTGATAAAATAAGATGAAAGAAAGCCTGGCTCATTCCTGACGTGTCCGATACAAACCTACCTTTTCCTCTGTCTATCTGTGTTCTATAAGAACGTTATAGTATGGATTCATTGAAGATATGAAAGAACCAAAGCAAGTGTTCATATTAACACAGACAAGACATGACGAAACGACCCCCCACTGCTGTGGTCACGTGGTTATAGGTATCAGTAAGACCCTCTTTCAATCCCAGGTGAGGCACTGCTTAAAATGAATTATTTGTTGAACATCCCTGTGGCTAAGGAACCCAAGTGGTCAACCGCAAGTCTAGAAGGTCATGGTTCAATCACGTGGCGTGGTCACGTGGACTAAAGTTCAAGATCGTCGTCTGGTTTGGCAGTAACAGGCAAGTCAAGGAAGCTTAGAGAAATGTCAACCGATCTAGCGTGGAAAGAGAATGGGAAAACACACTTAGTGCATCCAACCAGAGCTGCGTGTGTGCTACTATAAGCCATACTGTAGCAATTTATTTTAGTTTTAATTAATGTGAACTAGAATATATGCGTTGTTTGTTTATACATTTTTAAAATAAAGGTCCACTATTTTGATATAAAAATACCTCTCATTTTTACTTTGACTTAACAAATTTGGATGCCGTTGCAATGTGACGGATCTTGCAGCACTACTACGGTTCGATTCCCGAACAGGAAGGAAGAACCTTCTCCGACCACTAGTAAAGTTATTTTTCCCGCCGTGTCTTGGTTCTCGTTCCACTTATAGCGCACACATTCATTGCGCTAGTGGAGGAAAGTAGTGTTTTAGAGGAAATGTGGAGGGAAAGTACGACACCAGCCAGTCAGTACACGCGAGAGAGAGTCGAACCCCGATCTCCCCGCCACCAACACTCCAGTCCAACACGAGAGTGACGCGTTAGACAAAGTTATAACCGAATTGGGTCAAAAAGTCACCAGGTTTGTCACGTGTTCAGTCGTCAAGCCATGTAGTTCGCAGCTGCCAATTTTGACAGATATTATCTATAGCTATAAAATAACACTTATAATGTGGTAAAATATTATCATTGTTGGCAGCAAGATAGTACCGTAGAGTAGCTTAATAACCATCAAACAATATCAGTATCAATAACAGTAGCCAAGAATGTTGTCCGTGGTTAAATCCAGAGTCCGGCATTTTGCACCACGGGATGAAGGCGGTGGTAGCAGAGAAATAGGGGCAACAGCCATCACAGGTGACCATCTCCCCCCGGAATACCAGCCACTAAGAACGAAGAGAGGTCCTACATTCCGTGACCCTATCTATCAACCACGCTTAATTAACCCAAAACGTAAAGAACAGAACATTACGACTTGCGGGCTGGTTTGATAATGAGTAGACATCTTGTCAGTCAAGGAAAAAAGGTGTGTTCTTTTAAAAACAGTTAAGACAAAGATACTTTTAAGTTAAAATTGAAGTAAAAGCAAGAAATTTAGTATAAATAAATGACTTAAAGAACATTTTTAATTTAAATTCAAAGGCTTATATGCTAACAGTCTTTCTATGGTAAAGATTAACAGCATAAAGTTGAATTCTCATAGGAAGAGCCTTTAAGAAAACTAAATATAGTGTATTTCTGTTAAATTGGACACATAGGGACTAGATCACTTTGGCCTAATGAAGCGGCTGCCCCAATTAGGCCAAATTTCAATCAATGCGCTGAAAAACACACTATAGAAGAGCAAAAGAGGTTTGAATAAAATAAAAAGAAAGGCATTTAAAGAAAGCACACTGTAGTTAATTTATATTGGTACAAAAATGTATTTAAAATAAATAAAGCTCAAAGCAAGCAAACATACAATGGCTGTGTCAAGGAAAGGTTACACTTTAATGAGGGTTCTTTCTTTGAAAAAAAATATCAAGAGTGCCCAGACGTGCTCTTTTTATGGACAGCAACTGCACAAAGTCGGTGCAGTTATCTAATGCTGATAAAGGACTGCCTTCATTGCCTCAGAAAGTGACAAATATTAACCGGACATCTTGGAAGGGGTCTTAAATCAGTTAAATGTACTAAAAACTTCACTGCACTGTTACAGTTTTTAATCTGTACATAGCTGTGCTCAGTGTTTCGTGTGATGGTAAAAAGTTTGTACACCCCAGCATAATTTCCATCAGAATAAAACTACCAAGACCATGTTTAATTGGTTGGTTTTGATTTCTTGCCAATACTGTACCTAATATCGTGGCAGTCAAAAGTGATATAAAATGTAAAATAAAACTAAGCACGCGCTATTCAGCTGTGTTAACGTGTAAAGATCTCTCTCGTGAACCTTCCAAAAATATAAACCATAAGTTATTTAATAATTTACAAAAATATATATATATTTATGATTTTTAACTTTTTTCAAAAATATTACCTTATTCTTATAACTTTTTCATTTGCGGAGCAAAATATAATCAAACACAAAGACAAGAGCTTGCTTCAGAATAAAAACCTAATACAACTTGGATATCATAGCAAATCATATTTGGAAATTATATAATTAGTCTAAGGCTTCACTCTCGTGTTGGACCTGACTGCCAATGACAGGGAGATCGGGGTTTGAGTTCCGGTCGGATGTATTGAGGATAGTTTTTTCCTAATTTATTTTCCACTCTCTCTCCAAACAAATGCGGGTATACTTCCTCTAAATTCAACCTCCCTCAACCCCAGCTCACTAGTGTAATTAGTACAAATGCAGAGAGCCTGAAAAGGTAGTAGGACGCGGCGCTAGAAAAAATTACAGAATATAATAAGATATGCGTAAATTAATTACTAGACATGTGAATGAAAGTGTTTATTTTAATACTCCTGGATATTCATAGCAGACTAAATCTTCTTATTTTAGTCTTTGATTGACAAGTAGAATGAAAGCCAATAATTTTGTAGTTTTATAGCAAAACTTTTTTTTTTTTCAAAATAAAAAATATATATATTTCTCCAATAGAAGCTTGGAGTTTAATTTTCTTCACCTGAAGATATCAACAGTTGTTAATATCTGTCAAAGGTGTCTTGGAATTTAATGACAACTTTCTCTCTTCGTTTAAAAATTGTCTCATCAAATGACGCTACGATTATAACAGATATTCAACAACTGTTGAGGTCAACATGCGAAGATAGTTAAATTCTATGTTTCTACTGAAGGAATATTTTATTTATTTTGTAAAAAAAAAGTTTTTTTTATAAAAAAGTGCCAAAAATCTGCCCTTCGCTCTAGTTCCCTGCACTCCCCCCCTTGATTAGAAGCAAATCTCAAATTATGTTTGTAGCTCCATTTAGCATACTTTAATATGTAACTCTAAGCAAAATAATATTCTGATGAGTTACAAAATATCTTCAAATAACAGCTGAACAATTTTTATAAAGAGCTAATTTTATTTTTACAATTTGTAAACTACCAATAATGTTCATATAAACTTTTATTTAAGTGTTTAAGCCGCATCTTCTTCTAGTAATGTGTTTGGTTGGCACTCCATAAAAACTTTTTTAAATATGTAGACCATATATATTATTTTATAAATATTTAGATTAACCAATGTACGTAAAAAGTGTATTATATTTGTCCAAATGCTCCCAAAATTGACGCCATCTTCTAAAAGTGACTGCCATAAAATATTAGTCCTCTCGTTGAAACACTTCGTAATAAGTGATCAAAATAAAAATTGTTTAGTGAGTTATTTCCTGAAGTTTATTTTTTAACATAATATTTATGGACTGTTCTCCATAACAATATATAAATATATAGTATTTTAATGTATTTATTTCCCTTGAGGACTTGTGCATTTATTATTGAACTCGAGCAAAATATAAAATATACCTGGTAAATTCTCAATGTAAACATATTGCGGTAAAAAATGTACATAATAAACTAATTGAGGAAAGGGGATGTATTGATAATAATATTGGGGCCTAGAATATACCTGGGAGCAGAAAAGTTAGTGACACGTGATTCTGAGATGAGCACTAGAATCATTCTTATTGACTGATTGGAACTAACTGGACAACGTTTCTATCAAACTCCCCGGAGTTTATTAAAATGAAGAGTATTCTTCAAAACTCGGAATATATAGAGTTAAATAGACCTCGTTGTACAATGTTCCGTCTCACTTTTTAGACAAAACGCGGTGTAAATTAATCAATAACTATGTTAAAAAGATTCACCTATAACTTTTAATCAAAATGAGTTATCTAATAAAAAAAACACAATTACATAATACTCAAATATTTCAGTTCATTCTGAAAGTTTTGTGGAGAAATGCGTCTCAGAATTCGATAAGTTCTCAGTTAATGAAGCAAATCCAAAGGATTGGAACTCGGATCTCTGTCCAAACACATTTTTCAAATAATTTCATAGATAATCTCATTGTTTTGAACTCTCCTAATTGTGTAAATAACACGTTTAAAAGTGAAAGTGCGATTCCTATGGTTCAATTTTATATTATTAAAATAGTAGTATTGATCTGGTTGTATTAGTTTGTGTCTATAAACGAAGAGTAGCACTCTGTTATTACTACCCCACATTATGTTCAGTCGAGTGTACTGAGTTCAACATAACTCTCGTCTCCAGGTTGAGCTTCGCCAAGCACACAGCACTCACTATTCGCACAAAGAGGCGATACTACAAAAGGAAATGTTAACCACAAGTTCCTCGATAGAGACATGCACTAAAGGTTACCTTGTGTTGTGCTGGGACTTGATACCTGGTCTGTCGAGACTGTAGTTATATTAGAGTGGCGGGGATACCTGGTCTGTCGAGACTGTAGTTATATTAGAGTGGCGGGGATACCTGGTCTGTCGAGACTGTAGTTATATTAGAGTGGCGGGGATACCTGGTCTGTCGAGACTGTAGTTATATTAGAGTGACGGCTCACGGGGATACCTGGTCGGACGAGACTGTAGTTATATTAGAGTGACGGGGATACCTGGTCTGTCGAGACTGTAGTTATATTAGAGTGACGGCTCACGGGGATACCTGGTCAGACAAGACTGTAGTTATATTAGAGTGACGGCTCACGGGGGAAGAGTATTTTAATGATCGCATGTTCACTTGTTACTACTATTAATATTGGGCTCGTCTCCATGGCTGAGTGAATGTAGCAGTCAACCATAAATCTAGGGGAGCCCTGGTTTGACTATGGGCGATGTCACAAACTTAAATACCTTAAATATAGATACACATGTATGATATTGAAGATTATATTTTAAGCTCGACATCGAAAAAATAAACATTGAAAAATAAAACAGAAAAAATGTTGAGTGTTTGATTTCTTTAATTTGGAGCCGGACCCACGACAAGTTCTTCTACACATTTATCTGTCGGTAAATCATCAATTTTTTAAGAGAAAGTACTAGTAAATTCGTAATTTTAATGTGAAATCTTCCCAATTTTCAAATAATGGCTATAAATTGATTCTCCTTCTAAAAGATATCGTTGTCCAAATAAAACGCAGCGCATAGTCTGATACGGATTCTTGCGACGCCTCCCCCGAGGGTTGTTATGACTACACCTCCCCCGAGGGTTGTTATGAGGACACCTCCCCCGAGGGTTGTTATGAGGACACCTCCCCCGAGGGTTGTTATGACTACACCTCCCCCGAGGGTTGTTATGACTACACCTCCCC
>CABFWB010005670.1:0-16699 GCA_902151455.1 Timema bartmani | reverse complement strand
CCCCAAGGGTTGTTATGAGGACACCTCCCCAAAGGTTGTTATGACGACACCTCCCCAAGGGTTGTTATGACGACACCTCCCCAAGGGTTGTTATGAGGACACCTCCCCAAAGGTTGTTATGACGACACCTCCCCAAGGGTTGTTATGACTACACCTCCCCAAGGGTTGTTATGAGGACACCTCCCCCGAGGGTTGTTATGAGGACACCTTCCCCGAGGGTTGTTATGACTACACCTCCCCAAAGGTTGTTATGACTACACCTCTCCAAAGGTTGTTATGACGACACCTCCCCAAGGGTTGTTATGACTACACCTCCCCAAGGGTTGTTATGACTACACCTCCCCAAGGGTTGTTATGAGGACACCTCCCCAAGGGTTGTTATGACGACACCTTCCCCGAGGGTTGTTATGACTACACCTCCCCCAAAGGTTGTTATGACGACACCTCCCCAAAGGTTGTTATGACTACACCTCCCCCGAGGGTTGTTATGACTACACCTCCCCGAGGGTTGTTATGACTACACCTCCCCAAAGGGTTGTTATGAGGACACCTCCCCAAGGGTTGTTATGAGGACACCTCCCCAAAGGTTGTTATGACGACACCTCCCCATAGGGTTGTTATGACGACACCTCCCCCGAGGGTTGTTATGACTACACCTCCCCCGAGGGTTGTTATGACTACACCTCCCCCAAGGGTTGTTATGAGGACACCTCCCCAAGGGTTGTTATGACGACACCTTCCCCAAAGGTTGTTATGACGACACCTCCCCGAGGGTTGTTATGACTACACCTCCCCGAGGGTTGCTAGGACGAAGATATATAGGTTCTTCCTAAAGCATATTAAGTAAATACCTGTACGCAAGGGCTATCCTAAATTACATTTAGTTTATAGGTAGCTCTGCTATACAAGTCTGCTTGGAAATTGTACGCTCAACACACCACACAATTGTACTCTGATTGATAAGTAGATTTAGAAACTATGGTAGCGGAAGGCAGTCTCTCTTTCGGGCAGGTACAAAACCACTTTCATACATTCATACGTCAGATCATTTGATATACAGCCTTCACCTTTAATAGGTAGTATCGATATAGATAAAATTAAACTAATAATGCCTTTGGTAAAATGTTATCAATGTTTACCTCAAAAAAATGTTTTTATTCTAAAATAATCCAGTTTAACTACTTTAATATATTCATACATCAAGTCATATGACCTGCAGTTTCATTGTTGATAGAGAGTATCAAAGCCAATAAAATGATAACAATAATGAGAAATACAATAAATGATTCATTCAATACGGATTATGGACGTTCACTTGGTATTCATTTAAATATTTCTCGGTGTTTTGCATTCTATTCCCATGTACACGTGCAAATTATTGTTCAACTAAATTTAAACGAACAGTAATATGGTTAAAAAATAATGGTGACCACTCGTTATTTGTATGTATGTATCCCTCTCTTTGCCACACTTACGAGTGTACATGATTGTGAAGATAATACTATGGAATGTGTACGCCGGTTACGTTTTTAGATCTTTGAGAACATTTAAAAAAAATACAAATCATTTCTGCTGTCGGCAGGCTTAAAGAGACAAGAATAACAAAACACGTGTTTAGTTAACAGGAATTATATCCAACAACCAATAATTCAATTTATTAATGTGTTTTGCTATTGTGATAAAACTGTACTTTTCTGCCAAAATATTATTTTTTAACATCTTTATCTTTAAAAAATAAGTTTATCTTTCTAGAAAGAACAAAACCAATTAAAAAAATAGTAATGCCTTACGAGTTTTGTTTAGAGAGGGCAAATACAGGAAAAGGGTATTTGTGTAAGGGGGTCAACGAGAATTTGGACAAAAATGTGGGTTTATTTGTCCGATGTTCCTTTTTAAAAGGCGGGAGACTGTCACTGCAGCTTATACTTGGATGCCAAGCATTATGACACCATTAAAATTAAAGCCTAAATTAAAATACTTTTATGACACGCTTAATACAAGAAAGGCAAGCATATCTTGAGACAGCCCTTAGAGGGATCTAAGAATTCCTATCAAGCTCACCTCAGCCCACGCCACATTTACCTAACATTGACTGAACCAAAGTCTCTCAAAGATGGTCAGCGTTTCAAGCACGACGTCCAAACGTCTGATGTTGATTGGGAGGGTCAGTGACCCAAGTAGAATTTTCTAAGTCTGAAGCCAAAGTTAATTTAGCTCAACTGAAAATTTTCACTAAAAGCTTTTGAAAACATATATCGAAATATACCATAATTCTAAAGAGGTTACATATTAATAACAGAAATTATATTAATTTGTCTTTTTTCACGTCTCAATATGATCTCAGGACCTCATCCTGATTTATTTATTTTTCTATTCGTATCTGGTATATTTTTAAATGTTCATTTGTGCACCGCGTCTTTCTACCCGTTCGGTATATCTGCATAGTTACACCATCAGGTTAGGGATGAGGAAGATATCCTACTCGATAGAGCAATCCAGTTAAATGCGAGAGTGACGCCTTGGACAGTGTGGCCACCGATTTGAGTTAGATCGTTGAGGCGTTGTGCCTTAAACCGTGAACAACACTATTACAATATACTTGAGTTTAATCTATGAGGCTAGGAGGAGGAAGGTTCCCGATGTTGTGTTAAGCTCACTTGTCAACATGTTCCAATTGTTTCATTTGAACAGTGATAACTTTACTCGCGCTCTTGACATGGGTCTCTCATTGTGTTCATAAATATACTCCAAAATGTATTTATTAAATAACCTGTGATTAACAGCAAACTGCCATCTCCTTCCCCCTCACCCTGTCCTTGTGCAGGCCGCCCAGAAACTAAGAGAGGAACAATATTCTACAACTGCAAACAGCTTAGAAAATACAAACATATATTTGTGGTCAAAATACGTTTTATTATATTATTGGTGTTATTCTATAATTCATAGGAATTAACATAAGGCTAATAGCAAAAGGGGCATATCACTCGAATTGATATAAAGACATATTTTACTAACTTTTGTAACTGTCAGATACTGTCCATACTGACGCATTCTTGCGTTTATTTTTATAAGCTGTACTGGTTTATTACAACCGTTGTCTCTTATACTACCGATAATCAGTAGTATTGTGACGCGTGCAGTCTACTCTACCAGGATTAGGAACAGAGTTGTATAAATTGACCATCATCCGGCTCAAAAACGTTTTTATTTATTTAGTCAGTAGCCCAAAACGTTGGGCACACGGTCTAAATGTCAATTTCATTTAGTCTGGCTTGCCCATAACGGGATTATCAGGGTTTGAATCCAAGACAGGTTACCTAAGAGTAGTATTTTTCCTTAGTTGTTTTCCACTCTCTCTCTCTCTCTCTCTCTCTGCAAATTTGGGTAAATCGTCTCTAAATTCTACCTTCCTCATTCTTACCACATTAGCGTAATAAATATACGTGCATATATCTTGAAAGAGTACTACAACGTGGTGAGATAAAATATTTATCATAGCGCTAAAATTTTATGAAAATAAAATAATGAATGTATATATGGGAAGTCGGTATGAAACAACACAGTGATGCAATGGGTGTCCACGCCTCAGATCAAATTCCAGCTGTACAAGTGCCGGCCCATTCCTCTGAACAATAGCGAGTAGTGACTCCCGCCTACACAGTTTCAGGGAACATAAACACAAACATACGTTGAGAGAGGCTTGGAGAAAACATCTCCTGCAATGTACCGAGGTAAACAAGTTGTCACCAATATTACACCTGCATGTATATTGTATCTAATAATGAGTTGAGTAAAGGTCAATAAACCAAACCTCAAATCAAATAAGATCATAGCTGTGTCATCTTTAGTGACATTAAAACATTGGATGAAACCTGAACCAGTGGGCACGCAGATTAAGCGCTAGTCTCACCTGGTTAAGTTTTCCGGTGCCTTTTAGGTCGTGGTTTGAATACCGGTAAGCTGTAAGTGGGGTATTTTTTCTTAACGGTTTACCCCTTTCCCTCCAGGCAATTACTAGAACAATTGCTCTAAAATTCCACCTCATTCATTTCCATACCATTTTCATACGGTTCACACACACAAAGAGTGCAACTAACCTCCAACGTAAATTATTAGCTTGGAATGGTTTAGTAACAATTTACACTGTCTAAACAACAGTAACACAGACACTGTCTAAACAACAGTAACACAGACACTGTCTAAACAACAGTAACACAGACACTGTCTAAACAACAGTAACAAAGACACTGTCTAAACAACAGTAACACAGACACTGTCTAAACAACAGTAACACAGACACTGTCTAAACAACAGTAACACAGACGCTGTCTAAACAACAGTAACACAGACATTGTCTAAACAACATTAAAACGTGAGTTTCAAAGCAAAGCTATAGAATATTCATTAAGTCACCACTTTCAACGAGAACAAAAACATATACCTTATTTAAAATATATAAGATATTCTTGATTCATAAAACAAATCATATATAAAAGTTCATCCAAAATAAATATAAAGCAACCCTTTTTAAAAACTTTATACAAAAGAAAGTAAATATAATATATCTATTAAGAAATGTAATAAACATAATTTTAGTAAAACGTTTAAAAATATAAATGTATTGTAAATATATTGTGCACCCTGGTTAAGTGAAATATATGACGTTCGATTCCTTAGCTCACACGGTAGCGCGTATATTCATTGAGCTGAGAGTCCACGCTTTGACTCCTGGAATGGCTGAAAAATGTATTATTGATACACAGTGAATAATTTCTCATTTTTCATTGAAGAATTGATAGTGTTTGGACTATGTGATCAGTTCGTTTTTTAATTAAGCTAGTTTGTAAGTGGTAAGGACTATCTGAGTGAGAAGTGAGGTCTGATGTTAAACTAGGGCAGTGTGTCGAGCTGATAGCCGCTCATGTGGCTGGCGAGCTTTACGGGGAAAACAACCTTCAAGGGGCATGTTATGGGGGAGTGGGAAAAGGAAACAACTAACATTATTCGCCTGCAAACACCGCTACGGAAAACAATATTGTTTCGTGTCTTATAGGATCAAAAACTCTTTTGGCTAACGCGAAAAATAGGGTTCATTCATTTAGCTCACTTAACCTTAATACTTATTAAACGTAATAATCAAGATGAATTCAATTTTTCAATATTTTACAGTGTAGTTTTTGATAAAATAAACTCATGAGAGACAGTACAATGTAAAAAAAAACTTAATTCTAAATATATTTGTTCAATGTCCATCATATCAATTTAAGCAATTTAAAAACTTGATGTTTTAATTCCAAGTTTCACATAAATATCTGTAAATTAATGATAAACTCCCTTTCCCCATTCTTGAAATGAGATGAATTGAGAAATTGATAAAATAGCTGAATTATATAAAAAATGTACAGTCTTTACCTAACAATAGGGATTTGAAGAAATGTTCAAATATAAATGGATACACGTCAGCTCCGTGCGAGCAATACTACCCAGTCATACAGTAATTCACGATCAACAATACTACCCAGTCATACAGTAATTCACGATCAACAATACTACCCAGCGATAAGTAACTGGCCTATTAAACGATGTGCCGAGGACCACATTGACTGCACAGGTGAATTAGTATTATCCATATATGTGCTGAGAGAGTGGTATTTAGCTCTTTAAGTAAATCTGAAGAAAACTATTAATGAGCTTTTTAAAATCCTTGATTTTTTAGCAGAAAATCGAGGTTGGTAAAAATAGGCAAATTACAGCATTTATATATATTAGCCCCACATCTTAGTAATAATTCGGGATGTTTGCTTATACCATAATTAAAAAAGATTAATACCTGAATAATAAATTTTAAATGTAAATTCGACTCTATTTCACTTTCATGTAAAATACGATTTTCGTATAAAATGATGTCCAAATGTAAGTTTCTAGCTAAAAAGAAAAATATTGGCCCCCACACTCTTCTGAAGTGTTGAACGTGCCCCCAGTATTAGGAGTAGCGATAAGAGAGATTGTCTGCCTCTGCCTTAAACCATGCGATCACCGATACGAATAGCCCCAAGTTAAAGTCATCGATATAACGTGGTTGGTAGTTTGTAGCCAGTTTTAGATATAACGTGGTTGGTAGTTTGTAGCCAGTTGTAGATATAACGTGGTAGGTAGTTTGTAGCCAGTTGTAGATATAACGTGGTTGGTAGTTTGTAGCTAGTTGTAGATATAACGTGGTTGGTAGTTTGTAGCTAGTTGTAGATATAACGTGGTTGGTAGTTTGTAGCTAGTTGTAGATATAACGTGGTTGGTAGTTTGTAGCTAGTTGTAGATATAACGTGGTTGGTAGTTTGTAGCTAGTTGTAGATATAACGTGGTTGGTAGTTTGTAGCTAGTTGTAGATATAACGTGGTTGGTAGTTTGTAGCTAGTTGTAGATATAACGTGGTTGGTAGTTTGTAGCTAGTTGTAGATATAACGTGGTTGGTAGTTTGTAGCTAGTTGTAGATATAACGTGGTTGGTAGTTTGTAGCTAGTTGTAGATATAACGTGGTTGGTAGTTTGTAGCTAGTTGTAGATATAACGTGGTTGGTAGTTTGTAGCTAGTTGTAGATATAACGTGGTTGGTAGTTTGTAGCTAGTTGTAGATATAACGTGGTTGGTAGTTTGTAGCTAGTTGTAGATATAACGTGGTTGGTGGCCTATTGCCTGTTAAAACTACTATGTACAATTTTGAAAATATCAATCAATAGCAATCAATATGGATAAAGTGTACTGATGTATATTTTACTTATTTTAAATTATTGGTTAATGTTTACGTTATACCACTCGTATGTGACTAGTGAATGAATATTACTAATTGTTAAACAATGCTACACAGATCCCTTTGGTGGTGTCAGGTCCTGGCGGCAGCATGGCCTACAGCCACACTTACCGAAACTCTTTGCTACTAGGTCTCACTGAATACTTCATAGTTTTACTACTCGAGGTGTGTTCCAGTACAGGCTGCCAATATTGAGACAAGGACAATGACGTGTATCGTACCAACTCTCCCGACAGACTGGAAACATAACAAGTATACATTTACCGTTTATTTTCACATATAAATGTATTAAAAGGTGAGAATAAAGATAACTCTACAGGATGATTTTAAAATATCTTTGAGCTGTTAAGAGTCAGATAATAAGTTAGATTCGTACCAGAACCAGCATGGTTGGTAAGGTGGTGTGTGCATCTGGCTCTGAATTCGAGGGTAGTGGTTCAATCTCAGCCCGATGTGTTTTCCAACCTCCATCCCATCCAACTCTGGCGTAATTCTTAAAAGATAATATACTTTATGCCGTGTTTTTATTTAAGTCAACCTTAGTTGAGAATATACCAAAAGGGCGCTAGACAAAATTGTAGTGAAAGAAAATGTCAAATTAAATAAAATGGATTTACTTAAAAACGTTATCAATAAGAGGAGAAGGGATTTAATACTTTAAGTTTCTAAACTTATTGTTCTTTAAACGGACATTATCTATTTTTATCAGATTTTGACGTACGCCTCACCTATGCACTTACGTGTGTATTGAGGATTGCGTAACAAGAATGTGTAAATAGATAACACGCTTATATAACAATAGTTGATATCGAAACTGATAGAAATGTAAAGGCCGCCTTACACCCAAGAAATAGCAAAAACATTGTTAGTAGCAAAATGTTAGTAATACATATGTTAATTAATCATTTTATTACTGTTTTGGTAATAGCAAAATGTTAGTAGCAATATTTTTGACAAATTGTTGCTAGCATGTCACGAACAATTTGAAAAGAAAACACCAAGATGATAGCAAAGTTATTGAAACATGTACATCAACAAGTTAATAGCTGTAAGTATTTTCAGTTGCAACATGTTATTGGCAGCTCCTACAGGAGGCGGTTGCGTACCCAAGGGGGGTGCAGTTGGGTTAGTTGCACCCCCAGCTCAAAACCCAAATAATTTTAGTAAAAACTTAAAATAAATCAAGATGAACTATATAATCGAACTGAAGATATGTTGACTGAATTTAATCTACATTTTTTAGTCTAAAAGGCAACTAGTTTCAACAATTTTCCAAGCGAAGAACACTCCAAATAGCTTCTAGAGCCGAGTTGGACAATCCTGTCGCCAATCGCCACAAGTATCAAATTGGCCATAAGAGTGTGGCGAATGTGAATTCCCCAGCTCTCACGGTAAAATAAACTTTTTCCTGACAGCGTGTGCTGGTTGTAACATTTAACAAAAGGATTGTCAAATTTCGCATTAAATTGTCTTATATTTCCAATTTGAACGTTTTTCATTGTTTGCATCTGGCAGCTGTAACTGAGTAGGCCTTGTCAAAATGTACATGTCTTGCATAAACTTGTTCAAACAGTGTGTGTTGTTTTAAATATTTGATTGAGTAACCTAATTTCTAACGTTTACATAGCGTGGCGATATTCAACTATCATTCACTACACCTGTAGCTACTTTGGAAAATATGTTAACACACTCTGTTCTAGAGGAATCTAATTTTTTTACTTTTTACTGGAGCGGGTTGAAGGGCAAACCTCTTAAAAAAAACTATATTTTCCTCTTCTATGAAATGTAATTCATGATTGTTTGCCCCCCTTAAAGTACATTTCTAAGTGCGCCCCTGGGAGGAGGTAGCTATTGTTGCTGCTGTGATTATTGGTGAAGGAAGACAGAAAAATACGAAAAGAATGTGGGTTCGTTATCAGCTTCAAACTAAACAAAGTGGAAATTGTATCATGAGTGACTTGAAAAAAAAACTGAAGAAAATTTGAAATTGGTTATTTAACAAGTATTGACAATTTGTCTTTGTACTTCACGATCATTTTATTCCATAAATATTCATTTTTCGCTACTCTTCATTTACAATTAGTGTTTTTTTCTGGACCATTCCATTTTACACTTCAAAAGAAATTGATAGTATTGTACAACAAAACGACACGAAGATTTACACCAAATTGAATCCGGCAGGAAATATATGCACGAGTACAAAATTATTAACAGTGTTGCCAATATAAATAACTCGATAGTAACATTTTGCTATCGACATCCTTTGAGCATGGCTGCCACTAGAGCGGTCGCAAAATGTATATTACTAACAAAGTTAGCAACAATTACAGTGACATGTTAGTGGAACAAATAACAAATGCTCAAAGTGATTTTTATCGACTAGAGCTAATATCAAAATGTTACTAACATGTTAAACAATGTTAATAGCAAGTGCTTGGCTGAGTTTTAAAGTTTGTTAAAAACATTGCTAATAACATGTGTTTTCAGCAATGTTACCTCCGGTGTAAAGCGACCTTAACGAGAACGTTATGATTATTTCCGTGCATAATTATCTTCACAAATTCCCTCCTAATATTTCATATAACTATTTTAGATGTATTTTTTAAATTAGATTTGATCCATTGTAAATCTACTAACCCAAATGACTGTATACATAAAATTCTGAAAATGATTCACCACTAGCACCAAAAGTGCAAATACCCATCCGCTTCCCGTGCTCCTGACACCACCCAAACTGGTGGACAATTCAACATCATCTACTCTGGTGTGTCAGTAAAGAGGAGGCTGGGGTTGTAATCCCGAGCAGGTCATTTGAGGAAGGTTTTCATGGATGGTTTCACACTCTTCCTGCATTATATTTTCGTTTGTATATAATAATTCAAAAGATCAGTTATCAAGTTTTTTATGAGCTTCGGATTGTATGTACATAATTATATTAACTGCAGCCTGTACCATATACCATACCTGATATTCATGAGAATATACCTTCATGGGATATATGAGCCTTAATTCTTTAAAAAAAACACTTCGGTGGTCGAATGGTCTAAAGTCTAAAGCGTCACTATCACAAAAGAATGGAATACTTTTGACGGCGAGATCAGGGTTCAAATTCCAGCCAGGTATACTGAAGACGTTTTTTTCCTAAATAGTTTCCTGCTTTCCTCCATGCAAATACGGGTACACTTCCTCTAAAATTCTACCTTCCTCATCTCTAATCCATTAATGTAATTAAGGTATATTCATACCACGATATTTTATTCGCAAGGCTTTACCCCACAGTCAATATCCTAGCCCTAAAAAAATGCATGTAGTCTTCTTATCCATTCGGGTTTCAAACCCAGACTTGCTCATCACCGGCAAACCAGACATGAGAAGACTGACGCCTTTGTCCATGTGCTCACTGGTGCTGGCAATTCATTCTTTTTTCTGCTATTGTTATTTGTCCCAAGCTAGAAAACATGACTAGTTGATAGTAACCAGTCCAAGACATGACTCTAGTTGATAGTAACCAGTCCAAGACATGACTCTAGTTGATAGTAACCAGTCCAAGCACTAAAACTAAGGAAACAGGATTATAACGCTAAATGTAGAGTACACGTTGCAGGAATCACCTGGAGAGAGGATGAGAGAACACAATGTTAAGAGGGTGTAGTACAACACCAGAGTGCTCGGCCGGGGATCGAAGCCAGTACTAGAGTAGTGTTGTTTTCTCTTACAAGAACACATTCCAGCCAATGTTCAATAATGATCCGACGTGAATGAATTGTATCAATCCCACCAAATGTTAATCAATACAATATATCGACTATTCACATTACCACTAGCCTTGCTGGAGGTAGCTAATGTTGGCATAGACATATAGCAAACAGTCCAGGTGTCAGTCAAATACCGTGGAAAGAGCGGAAACATGACGTCATGAGTCAAGAGACATAGTTTGGAAGGAAGGGTCACACCACATTGTATCTTGTTCGAGTTCATTGTCAACATTCAGGGCTATGAAAACATTTTGATTATAGTAAATTATTAGTGGTGTGTGAAGCTTCAAAACTTCGACTTGGCTTCGAAACAAATTCTGGCTTCGGAGCTTGGCCGATACAAATATTGACAGCTAAAATACTTATTTTATGTTCAATTAGAGCAATTCTGAGCTGTTTTGTACAACACAAATTAATATTTATATGGAAAATATAAGAAGAAATTGACTTTTATGTTGTGATAATAACTTGATTGGTCAGAGTAACGCGAAATATTACAAACAATTGTGCAATAAAACATTTTCCAACCCATTATAGTGCATAAAGTAAGTTTTTCAAGCATTTAACAACTAAAAGAAAATATTTGAACATCGATTTGTCTTCGAGAATAGTTCACATCGAATTTAAAAAGTGGACTTCGCACACCCCTATAAATTGTGTTCGATAATAATGATGCAATCTTTGGAGCTACATTCAGGTATATGGTGTGCTTGATGATAGGCATTACGGGTTTCGACCGAGAAGAGGAAAGATGGACGCTCTGGAAAGCGAGGGTCCTTCGAGACGTCAATAAGTGCGAGAGTCGGTACCTGCCTGGACATCTCTGGTGCCTTCGACAGCGCTTGGTGGCCTGGGATCCTAGAGAAGCTGAGAGGAACAGGATGTACACGGAACCTGAATACGGTAAGCAGGGATTACTTTAGGAACAGCACGTTCTTGGAACACACGGAGTCCGTGAAGGTCCTGACTCAAGGCTGTTCCCAGGGGTCAGTACTGGGTCCGGCCTTGTGGCTTCTCCTGTTTGATGACTCTTTGAAACTGAATTTCAGAGAAGGTGTAAGTTGCTACGCCTACGTGGACGACGGTCTTCTACTCGTCAGAGGCGACACTAGGGTTGAACTGGAGCTCAAGGCTGGGCACGCTGGTTTTCACTTGGTGCCGGGAGGCGAGGCTCTCCTCTTCAAAAGAGAATATCGGGATGACGTTGATCAAGGGGATACAGTCGGCTATGAGACACCCTACCATTCGTATAGGTGTACAGGTATCTTGGTGTGTTACTAGATGAGGGTTTGTCTTTTGATGATCATTACAGGATGGTTGCTGGAATGGCCAAGGCTGCGTTCGGAAGACTCATCAGAGTCTAAAGGACCAACTGGGGATTGGACCTCCTGACTCTTCGGAAGATGTACAATGCCCTGGTGGAGTTGGTGCTCACGTATGGATGCGTGGTCTGGCGGCATCGGATGGCGGTCCAACGCAGCAGGATCATCCTTCTACAGGCACAGAGGTTTGCACTTTTAGCAGTGAGCAAGGTCTATAGCACGGTCTCTCATGATGCTTTGCCTGTTGTTGCAGGAGTGTTGCCTGTCGACCTACTTGTAAGAGAGAGGGTCGGACGCTAATGGGCGAAGAGGAACGAGTTGGATATCGATGAGGAGAAGAGGACATCTCGTGGCCTGGCAGGTGAGATGGGACGCTTGGGTGAAAGGCAGGGAGACTTTTAAGTATTGGCCTTCTGTGCAGGAAAGGATGGCGAGTGAGTGGGTGCTCACCAACCACTGCACCACGCAGTTCTTCACAGGGCATGGCGACGTCTAATGGAAACTTCATGGGTTTCGGGCTGCTGAGGATGCGGCGCAAACGAAGACGCGGGACATGTCCTGCTGAATTGTGAGCGCTACGAGAGGAATAGAAGGATTCTGAAGTTGGAGGTCTGTGAGGTGGGAGAGGCGCTTTCTAGGAGGGCGTTGGTGAGAAGCGCGAGGAACTGCATGTGCTTTCTAAAGTACGCCACGGCGGTCGGTAAGAAGAAAGAAAGAATATGGTAAGGTAACGTAGGGTAAGATGTTCAACCGTTTCTTTTCGGGTCTTCCGAGGATAAGTGGTAAGTTGGTGGAATGTTTAGGTGGTTGGTTTGGTAGGATCGGGTTTGTTGTATTTGGGGAGATTTTTGCTGGTGATATTATTTTATGGGACGGGAGAGATTAGAGAGTTACACAGGTTGAGACTTGTTATTGTTTGTGAACTCTATCTTCAACTATTCAAAATGTAAAAGCAATTCAGAATTGCTTGCTCTCATTCATCTTAAATTCAATCTACGGAGATGGCTCTTCAGAAGAGACGGAGATGGCTCTTCAGAAGAGACGGAGATGGCTCTTCAGAAGAGTAGGGTGGGTACCTCCACGTGGTCCCTGCTGGGCAAAGTAGGTTAAAGACATTCTGTCAATCCTTACGGATGAATCCCACCTCCCCTACGTGGTGAACACCAAGTGCAGGGGGTCCTCCTACTCTCGGATACGGGTGAATACGTATACGAGGGGATCATCCCGGGCTAGTTGTAGCATCACCTGCCCCTTGAGGTCGTGGTTGCACTTTGAAAAGTATCTTACTTATGTGCGGTGATAGAGGGAGTCCTTCAATAATGATGCAATATCACCGTTGACTCGTAAGAGGCTGTGATGTTAGATTAAGTAATGTATTATTATTCCAAAGTGCTGATATGGATGCATTTTGGAAGGTTACATAATATTTTAACAAGATTAGTGCTCGATTGTGCTGGCCGCTACACCTGCAACTTTTATTGGCCTTCTCCTCTCGCTCCATCCTTGTCTAACAGGTATCTGGGCAAACTTTACTGCCACCTATAGTGGGAAATGGGGGAAGTTTCTTATAAAAGAAGTTGCACTTCTAGAAGAGTCTAGGTTCACTTTCTTTGAACCGAGTAGTTTATTCTGGAAATTGAGATTTATAGACACTGGCTTTTACCCTACATACACACACACGGTCGGCAACATCTATAGGATCCTCGGTCCAAGTTGAGGTTTGCCGAGTGAGTGTACCAGCGCGTCCGGGTTCGCGTGCCTGGGAGTTGGCAGCGTGAGCAACGAGTGGGCCAGCGTGTCCAGTGTGTGGGCCAACGTGCCAGTGTGTGTGTTCTAGCGTGTCCAGTGTGTGAGACAACGTGCCAGTATGTGTGTTCTAGCGTGTCCAGTGTGTGGGCCAACGTAGCAGTGTGTGTGTACTAGCGTGCCAGTGTGTGTACTAACGTGCCAGTGTGTGTACTAACGTTGCCAGTGTGTGTGTTCTAGCGTGTCCAGTGTGTGGGACAACGTGCCAGTGTGTGTGTTCTAGCGTGTCCAGTGTGTGGGCCTGCGTACCCAAGAGAGTGTCAGCGAATCCAGAGCTTGTGTAGCATGTGTCACCCAAGTGGCGACTTATGTGGACTACATGGGTGATGTAGACATTGTAGTTGTGAGCAATGTTAGAAATGAACATTTTTGTGACCGTTTTAAATATGTGAATAACGTGTTTTATAGTTATTAATGTGTTTACTAAGTTTAATTATATTTTATGTTTTCTTGTTTAGTGATTAATTTTACATATACAAATATTACACTTATTATTGAATTCAGTGACTTGTTTAGTTGTAGTTAATCTAATTATATCAGTTTTTGTGTTGTTTTATTTTTAATATTCGAATCCTTGAATACTCCGTGTGGTTTTTCAATCTTGTTTAACCAGCAGCGTCCCCCAATAATCTTAAAAGAACTCGCGATTAACACGGTGACGTAAGAGCGACCCGCGGGCCGTTAGGTACCACGCGAACCCACCCGTTAGAATATTTTGATTGAATTTTGACTCGTTCTCGCCAAGACAGATTCTTTGAACTCAATATTCTTGTAGCGAAATCGGTCTAATTGTTCCAGCCTATCCGTAGAGTCAATTTACTATCAATGGCTAGAATATTCATAATAGTGCGTGGCACTCTTTTTCAGTTTCAAGCTGAAACAAACCACCTCAACAACTTGTTATGAATGTAATAGGCTGAACAGTGGTGAATGGTAGCTTTGATGAGTTCAAAGCCCTTCAAATTGGTTTGGAAACTTTTCTGAACCCATTTTTAAAGCATAATATGGCAAAATAGTATAGATGTCGTTCTAAAATATAAGCCTATGTAACAAATAGTTTGACAAGTTCAAACTAAAGAGCCTATTTTTCTTATCTCAATGTTTAAATTTAAATAACATTTTGGATTAAAAGTTATACATAAATTATGAATAAAATCGTTATAAAATAAATATGGACAAATCTAGGATTATTTTAGTATTTTGGTATGAAGAACATTATCTGACAGTTACAAAATTTACAAAAATATGTTTTTCTTCTATATTAATAAAATGAAGTTATTTTTTATGTCTGAATCAAAGAAAAGTGTTTTCCGGGGTAACGCCTGGTAGTTCTGCTGGTATATTGATAAGTTATGCCACACTATTTGATCTGGAGTGATCACTGTTGATACTATACTATCAATACCTATAAGATAATACTAATAATATAGTAAAAGATTCTCAACATTGATCACACTTTTTTTTGTGTGTTTTTCTTAACAATTCTTCCTACCAGAATCCTACTATAGAAGGTACTGTGTACAAAACTTTCTGAGAGAATATGATAAATATTCTATTTTAAAATATATGAAACTGCACATATGCGAGAGCACTGCGCAACCTCAACACCCAAATCTATTAATCCTTTTCCCCTAAAAATAAACGGCTTAAAACGCACCACAAAAACACATCAGTGACTCGCATTTACTAGCTTTGTTAACATTTTATTTTAGAGTTGTATTAAAGTTATTAAATTATTTATTTTATTTGTTCAAATGGTAACGCGTAGGCCTCTTAGAATAGAATGAAATGTTTGTTATTAGAGTTGACACAGCGTTTAGTGAAATGAACATTCACGCGGTACCGTAGGTCTACTATTTAGCGATGTGTAAAATAAGTCACGTGCAAATTAAAAACAAACTTTTGTATCGATTGTTGATTTTAGTCTTACTACCCGTTTTAGCTAACAATCTGTACCTACACTATTGGAATAGCCATGAGTAAGGAAGGCAAACCAGATCAATCGAGCTTGACGTTTAGTGTCGGCGTGACCACCGTATTTGAATCCGCTACTTATTGTGTTTATTCCCAGAGGAGGTAGTGGTTAACACGCCATACTCTGTATGTATGGAGGTGAGGCATCAATCCCAATAAACTGTATAATATATGTTCTACCCAAGATGTGGGGTCTCCGTATCGTTTCTGAGGTGAGGAACAACGATCTAAGTCCCAACTACTCTACTATTGGTCTATGCTCACTGCCTCGTGTCAAAAAACCACGGCTAGTAATAGGAACAAAGTGAAGCAATTTTTGAAAATGAAGGTATTAACAAAGAGAAGACTGAAATAAAAGAGGGGGGGAGGAAACGAGGAAAGATCGTTAAAAGTCAGACAGAGAGATTTGTTTACAAACAGATGAGTGTATTGATTTGAAAACTTAGAAATACCTATTTTAAAGTTAGAACGTGTTGAGGCGAACAAAAATTTTAAAATAAGTATTTTGTGTGAACATACAAATGAATCCTGCATCGGTGGTCAAGCAGGAAAAGCGTCAAGATCATCTGGTCTGATTTTCTAGTGACAAGAAGGTCGGGATTCAAGCCTTGGACAGGTGTACTGATATTATTAAAATGGTTTACAACTATCCCTACATAAACATGTGGGTACATTTCCTATAAATTCTGCCTTACTCATTCTTAGCCAATTAGAGGACTAATAGTAAAACATGCTTATCCTGAAAGGACATTAAGAAGTGGAGTTAGAAATTAAATACGTATAACAATATTTTCATTAATTTTCATTAATAACAAACTAAAACTTTATTTAAGTTTTACTCCAGAAGAACTTATTGCAAGATTTTTTCTGCTGCGTATTTTACTATCCGTCTAACGGCATACAGTCGTATCTGTCCCACCGTCCTTGGTTCAGATTATAACCGGGTTAGTATACGGCCTGATTGTCCTGGATTCACGTGCGTCAGTTTATATCTCGGCAGTAGATCTAAGTATTTAAATATATTGTGTTCTACCACCA